>ONZH01023180.1:0-17214 GCA_900303285.1 Rhinella marina
TGGGGCCGCTCATGTTGCCACACCGAGGATTGCGGGGCTACCTCGGTCAGGTTCTCAACGTACTATGCCTCCTCCTCCGACCCCTCCTCCTCCTCCACCTCCTCCTCCGAATTATCATCCATGGGCATGGCGCCTTCAGTCGGTAGCTCTAGGCGCAGCAGCAGTGCCGTGGTTAGGCGCCAGCAAGCGGTGCTCAACTGCTGAGCTTAGGTGACAAAAGGCACACCGCCCAAGAGCTGTTACAGGGCATCACGGTGCAGACCGATGTGTGGCTGGCACCGCTGAACCTCAAGCCAGGATTGGTTGTGTGTGACAACGGGCGTAACCTGGTGGCGGCTCTGCAACTCGGCAGACTGACACATGAGCCATGCCTGGCCCACGTGTTCAATCTAATAGTTCAGTGGTTCCTCAAGACGTACCCCAATCTGTCTGATTTGCTCACCAAGGTGCGCCGCATCTGTGCGCATTTCCGCAAGTCGAACACAGATGTTGCCACTCTCAGGGCAGCGCAGCGCCGCCTACAACTGCCTGCTCTCCGACTGTTGTGCAACGTGCCCACGAGATGTAATTCAACATTAAACATGTTATCCAGAGTTTACCAGCAGCGCAGAGCGATTGTAGACTGCCAGATGTCAACTTCCACCAGAACTGGTAGTCAGGTCAGTCAGATTCCTCAAGTCTACAATAAGGAGTGAACGTGGATGTCTGATATCTGCCAGGTGTTGAGCAACTTTGAGGAGTGCAACACAGATGGTCAACGGCGATGCCGCCATTATCAGCCTCACGCATCCCGCTGCTTTGCCTGTTGAAAAACTCACTGCTCAGCATCAAGTCGGATGCTTTGCGCTTGTCACAAGAGACGGTGGAGGAAGATACGTCGCTTGATAGCCAGAGCTCCCTCTAATCTGTTTCTCAGCGCGTATCGGAAGAGGGGGATGAGGAGGAAGAGGAGGAGAATGTCAGCGAGACAGAAGAGGGTACCAGTGCTCAGTCCTTAACTCTTGAGTGTGTATGGGCTGAAGAGGAGGACTTGGAGGAGGAGGAGGAGGAAATGGAGAGTCAGCCAGTGAGGAGAGGGAATTCTTGTGTGTTGGGACTCTGCCGCACATGGCAGACTTCATGTTAGGCTGCCTATCCCGTGACCCTTGCGTTATAAGCATTTTTTCAAACACCGATTACTGGGTGTTCACTCTCCTGGACCCATGGTAAAAGCAGAACCTTTCCACTCTCATCCCTGCAGAGGAAAGGAGTATGAGAGTGAATAGATATCAACAGGCCCTGGTGCACAAGCTGAAACAATCCTTCCCATCTGACGCTGCTAGCAGCAGAGGGCATGGTTCTGTGGGCCAAGTAGCGGGGGAGAGGAGGCGAGCAGGCAGCTTGTCCAGCACTGGCAGGGGAACGCTCTCCAAGGCCTTTGCCACTTTTATGTCACCCCAGCAAGACACTGTCACCTGTCCCCAGTCTAGGCAGAGTAGGGGGGAGCTGTACAGAAAGATGGTGAGGGAGTACCTAGCTGACCATACCAACGTCCTGCGTGATCACTTTGCTCCAAACAACTACTGGGTTTCAAAGCTGGACATGTGGCCTGAACTGGCGCTGTACGTCTTGGAGGTGCTGGCCTGCCCTGCCGCTAGCGTGCTGTCAGAGCGGGTATTCAGTGCAGCTGGTGGCGTCATCACCGATAAGCGCACATGCCTGTCAACTGACAGCGCTGACAGGCTGACGCTTATTAAAATGAACAAAGCCTGGATTTCACCGGAATTCAAATCTCCTCCGGGGGAAAGCAGCTAAAGATTAACATTACTTAGGTATCCGATTCCTCTTCTCTACTCCTCCTACTCCTCCTCCTCCTCCATATCGTCTTTGCCTAACGCTGACCAAAAAAACACCATTTTTCAGAGGTCCAACTGGCACTCGTTTACCACAATTTTTCAGGAGGGCCCCCTACAGGCCCTCTCTTCAAACAATTTTTCCAGAGGTCCACCTACAGGCCCTCTCTTCAAACAATTTTTCCGGAGGTCCACCTACAGGCGCTCTCTCCAAACAATTTTTCCGGAGGTCCACCTACAGCCCCTGTATTGATCACAAATCGCTATAAATCAGGTACAGTATACCGAGGCCCCTCTGCCTTAGATTACGGCCACACAGAGCGGCCATGCTGCGGTGAAGAACTGTACGGTCAATTAGCTCACAGCTGCCTTTCATTTAATAATAAAGACCGCACTGTGTAGTTGGTCTTCATTGTTAATGGCCACGAGGCATCTTTAATGCGCCTTTAAACAGGGGCTGTTGCTGGTATGAGATTTGTCAGGTTAGGTTAGGGAGACAATACACAAATTATTGCTGTTCTGGCCTGTAATGTCCTGCAGGTTGACAGTAAACACAGAATATTAATCAGCTCTGACATATCCACTTCTCCAACCCCAGCACTCTCATACCCTACAGGTGGGAGCCTTTCTTCTGCCATCTGCTTTTTCTCTTTTTCTACGTCATCTTATATAGATGAGAATAGGTCATTAGAAACATACAGCTCCTCCTCTGTCTCCATCTTGCTCACTTTTCTAGAACATGGAGAACATGGTTCGCTCCGTATGCAGGTGTAGTATCTCACAGAATCCCCCGTAATTGCTGTGCTGGGACCAAATAATTAAGACCCAGCACAGCAATTACGGGGGATTCTGTGAGATACTACACCTGCATACGGAGCGAACGAGGAGTTTGAAGTCCCGATCATATGCCCGGGACATCACGTGATTTGATATACACGTGACCGGAAGACTCGAAGAGCGGCACGGGCAAACGCCGCGGCGGGGAGATACGCTACAGAGAACTGCAGCCTGGATACAGCCCTACCGTTATCCCCATATTATTAAGGAGACTCCGACCTCATTGACATTAACAAGGAACATTGCCGTGGTGCGGTAAGAGCCCCGGGGGCATTATGCAATCAAAGTGCTTAATATAAGGCTTATTGTGCAAGTACTGCTTATGCGGAGATTACGGCCTGTTTGGATTTATATTCAAATACCATTACAAGAACTATGGCCCGCTAGGAGTTATATTTAATCCTCATTATAGGATTATACCCTTAATAGGGACTACCATCAACTAACAGCACTTTACTACAATATAGCATCTATTATAAAACAGCACCTTATTATAGCTGCATTGCATAACGGGAGGACTAATACATGTGGTGTCCATATCAAGATCTGGATGGAACTTTATACAAATACTAAACCTACATGCGTTTTTTAAAAAAAGTGTGAATACACACCTAATAGCAATATTGAGAATCTGCTTTTTATGTTGTTTATATTGTTTAAATGTTTATAGTCTTTTTTATACCCTAATAAATTGCATATAACTGAAATTTCCAGACTAATTGCATATAACTGAAATTTCCAGACTAGTGTGCATACCCATTTTATTATATACCATTAAGACCTGGCCTCACCTAAGGAGTGCAGACTGGATGGTATTGGTTGGCACGCTGGCAAGGGAATAATAAAGGCTTCCATCTTATTGGTATTGAATTATATATCTTAGTTTATGGCTGATGATAGATAGAATAAATAAAACTGACACAGAACTGCTCTCTCCCTTTCCAATATTCTTCTATTAATCATTTTCAGCAACACTGTCCCAGTGCATGAGCGCTTGCAACGTCTCCTTCTTTGCTCAACTCACAGGACAATGACAGAGACTGTGCAAGATAAGGGTTTTATAGGACTGTGACAGCACGTGTCAGGAGTACATTAAACAAAAAATCCTGCATTTGGAGCATCAATAAAGCCTCTTTCAAACAGTCAGCATTTTGTCAGTGTTTTGCATCAGTATTTGGTCTGTAATTGTAAGCAAAAAACAGAAATGGGTCCAAAACAGATATAAAATGTAATGGAATTGTTTGCATCACATCTGTGTTGGACCCATTCCTGCTTTTGGCTTACACATTCGATTCAAATACTGATGCAAAACACTGGTAAAACACTGACTAAAAGAACATATTAGGTCCACCTACAGGCCCTCTCTACAAACAATTTTTCTGGAGGTCCACCTACAGGCCCTCTCTCCAAACAATTTTTCTGGAGGTCCACCTACAGGCCCTCTCTTTAGTTCAAGTTTCCAGTTTTATTTGCGCAAACTGCGTAAATTTTTTTTTTGGGGATAGGTGTGAAAAATAATATTACCTGCGTATCTATATTGCCCAACATTGGATACGGTAGCAACAAGAAGACCAAACACATGCTGCCCACACGGTTCCGCAAATTCCTGGTCCACAATGTCAAGGAGCTCGAGGTTCTGTTGATGAGCAACAAGTCCTTCTGTGCTGAAATCCCCGAAAGACCATTGTGGAGAGAGCGGCACAGCTCGCCATCAAATTGATGAACCCCAACGCCAGACTGCGCAGCGAAGGGAACGAATAAATATCTCTGTGGTTATTTGTGCTAAATAAAAGTTAAATAAACACAAAAAAAAAATTATTTGATCTGTTCCTGTGCCTGATCCACCCAAGTTGAATCTGTCCCATCATGAGAAAGTCCCCCAAAGGAGTCCCCAATGTAACTTGCTTCCCATACAACTACCTCACCCCCCGACACCTGTGTCTCGCCATTGTCCACCATCTCCTCAGACAACACTGGTAAATCCCCACTGTCAGCACACAGAGACAGCAAAAGGTCTTGCGAATTGGGGCAGAGAATGTTCTTGGGTCATCCCCAGACTATTGGCCAGATTTAGAAAAAATGGTGCAATTAGGGAGCCTCAGATACATCCCTACATGCTGCCCCTGCTGTTTCCTGTCCATTTCCGTGGTGTTTCCATCATTTTCTGAGGTTTCCAGGTTTTTACCCAGCCTTCCCTAGGCAGAGCCCCGGTCCCCTGCAAAAAATGCTCGAGTCTCCCATTGACTTCAATGGGGTTCATTATTCGAAACGAGCACCCGAGCATCGGGAAAAGTTCGACTCGAATAACGAGCACCCGAGCATTTTAGTGCTCGCTCATCTCTAGTGACATATACGGTATTAAACTGAGAAGAATACATACAACACATGCCCCACAATTGACAGCCATAGCCATACAGGGCCATGCTAAATTTCTCCTGTGCTGTACCTGCTACCGTCGTGTAGCAGGTAGATTTGTAGTCACAGCCATACAGGACGACGCTAAATTTTTTATGTGCTCTACCTGCTACCGTCGGGTAGCTCGGTCACTCTGACCGAGTCTGACCCTGGGGCCGCTCATGTACTGCCCACTTGGAGGATTGCGGGGCCTACCTCGGTCACGGTTTCTCAGACTTACTATGCCTCTTCCTCCAACCCCTACTCCTCCTCCTTCGAATTACCATCCGTGCTTCACCTCCTGCTACCTCAGTCTAACTCGGTAACTCTGTTGTCACCGCCATGCTGCATCAGGCTAAATTTTTGGGTGGCTCACCTGCTACCTCATCTAACTTGATCACTTGTTGGTGTCACCGCCATGCTGTGTCAGGCTTATGCCTGCATCGTGTGGCTGGGGATAGGAGAGCAGTGCCAGCATGAGCAGTGGTGTCACCTGCAGGCGGTGATGGACCTTCGTTGCACCTAGTTGGGTGCTTCCCTAACATGTGATGGACATGTGCCTCACCTTTCTTGGTCTGGGTGAGCACAATTGCCATGAGGGTAACCACCAGGCTGTTGCAGGAGAATTTAGGGTAATGGTGGGATTAGGCAGCCTCAGAGGCATCCATGCATGCTGCCCCTGCTGTTTCCTGTCCATTTCCGTGGTGTTTCCATCATTTTCTGAGGTTTCCAGGTTTTCACCCAGTCTTCCCTAGGCAGAGCCTTGGTCCCCTGCAAAAAATGCTTGAGTCTCCCATTGACTTCAATGGGGTTCATTACTCGAATAACGAGCACCCGAGCATTTTAGTGCTCGCTCATCTGTAGTAGCTATCAAAAAGAGTATAGACACATGTTATTATTATGGATTTGTACAATATCGATCCAAAGTATATCCTTGTGCATGGGTCCTTAGGAAAGGATATGTTGAAAAGAATCTGATGCCTCGTTTTGGCATCCCCAGATAATACTATTGTTGTTTAGCTAGGAGAACCCCGATTCAGAAGATGCAATTTTTTTTGAAAAACTTACTTTTTGATCCTCACTATGATCATGTAATTATTCTCCCCCAAGTTTTGACAAGTCCTCCTAATAATGTGCATAAGCTCAGTAGTCCTGTTATGTAAATAGGTAGTACTGAGATCCATCCTTCTCCTTTGATATATACACCCACCACAGCTTCGGCTCATTATGAATATTCATGAGGTGCTGCAGAGTGCAGGGAAGAGGAAGACATTGTTTCCTCATGATTGACAAGCTCAACTCTTTTCAACCATTTAAAGCAAATTGCGGGAGAACACAAGTGAGCTTGACTAACAAAGATACATTCAGAATCAGTGTTTGTCAACTATGTAATACTTCTGGAAGTTTGATGGGGTTACAAGTGGTGACAGATTACTTTTACAAGTAAATATATAAGTGATGGCAACATAAGTAGACGTGTGTTTTGGACAATAGCTATGTTTTTTTTTTAATCTAGGACCTTCTTTGCATGGAGCGGGAAGACAATGAAATTGAGAACAATACTACTGGTCTATTACTTACAACTGGATTTAATATCTAATACCCAGAATTACAAAGACTGTAGCTAAGCCAGCTCGAGTAGTATCCAACATAAGATACAATTGTGTGAAAGAGTTTCTAAAATAAAATGACGTGTAAAAACTTTTCAAATTTAAAATATTCTGAAAGGCTACTATGGATATTATGGCAGTTTCTTTCATGAGTGATCATTCCAAAGTGGCTCGTTTGATAGTTATTTCTGATTGCTTTCATGTCTCCACAATTTTAAGTGACAAATCAGTAAACTGACAGAGTCAGATCATATTGAGGTCCCAAGCTTTAGGTTTCCCACAAGCTTCAGAAATTCTCTCAATTTCATGGTTGTCTGCACAGCTTTATTTACACTGAAGTCCCTCTGCCATCGGTTTCACAGCACAAACTAGAGATGATTTGTTGAAAATCTATTCCATATTATTTTTGAGAAAAATAAAGCTATTAGTCCCCAAAAGATTTTATGGTGTCAGCTAAAATTCAACTGAACTGGAAATCAAATAATGACCAAGTAAATTAGATCAGCCGAACAAAAAGAGGCCTCTGATTTGAACGATTAACGTTATTGAGATTTAAAAAAGAAAAAAGTTATAAATCAGTCATTTTGTGTGGACACTAGAAAAATAACATGAGACATATAGTAGCTCACATAAACTGATGTGCACATTTGTCTATCCCCGGAGTACATACATAAGTCTAGGTGTCAAGGCCTCAGCTATAACTTTATGCATTCTACTGCTTAAAAAAGACATCAGACATGCTGTAAGTCCTGGATGACACTTGAAAGGCGAATACTTTCACAATTTCTGTAGTTCATATTAAAACATTATTTATCTGCAGTTATTTTACCATGGTCAATATGACAAAGCACATTAGGATGAGTAGAAAATGTGCCACAGTTTAAACTGTCAGAAGCCAGCTAAAGTCTAGATTCCTATTTTATGATAGGTATACCACAAGGAGTACATGCTGCTTCTCTAGAGAGTACTTGCACTGTCCTCATTAGAGATGAGTGAAGTTCCACAAGAAATTTGATTTGTTATGAATTAATTGATCACAAATCGCTATAAATCAGGTACAGTATACCGAGGCCCCTCTGCCTTAGATTACAGCCACACAGAGCGGCCATGCTGCGGTGAAGAACTGTACGGTCAATTAGCTCACAGCTGCCTTTCATTTAATAATAAAGACCGCACTGTGTAGTTGGTCTTCATTGTTAATGGCCACGAGGCATCTTTAATGCGCCTTTAAACAGGGGCTTGTTGCTGGTATGAGATTTGTCAGGTTAGGTTAGGGAGACAATACACAAATTATTGCTGTTCTGGCCTGTAATGTCCTGCAGGTTGACAGTAAACACAGAATATTAATCAGCTCTGACATATCCACTTCTCCAACCCCAGCACTCTCATACCCTACAGGTGGGAGCCTTTCTTCTGCCATCTGCTTTTTCTCTTTTTCTACGTCAGCTTATATCGATGAGAATAGGTCATTAGAAACATACAGCTCCTCCTCTGTCTCCATCTTGCTCACTTTTCTAGAACATGGAGACCAAGAAGGATGATTTGGAAGAAGTAAAGCCAGTCAAAGAAAAGGATAGTCACCATTAAGACCTGGCCTCACCTAAGGAGTGCAGACTGGATGGTATTGGTTGGCACGCTGGCAAGGGAATAATAAAGGCTTCCATCTTATTGGTATTGAATTATATATCTTAGTTTATGGCTGATGATAGATAGAATAAATAAAACTGACACAGAACTGCTCTCTCCCTTTCCAATATTCTTCTATTAATCATTTTCAGCAACACTGTCCCAGTGCATGAGCGCTTGCAACGTCTCCTTCTTTGCTCAACTCACAGGACAATGGCAGAGACTGTGCAAGATAAGGGTTTTATAGGACTGTGACAGCACGTGTCAGGAGTACATTAAACAAAAAATCCTGCATTTGGAGCATCAATAAAGCCTCTTTCAAACAGTCAGCATTTTGTCAGTGTTTTGCATCAGTATTTGGTCTGTAATTGTAAGCAAAAAACAGAAATGGGTCCAAAACAGATATAAAATGTAATGGAATTGTTTGCATCACATCTGTGTTGGACCCATTCCTGCTTTTGGCTTACACATTCGATTCAAATACTGATGCAAAACACTGGTAAAACACTGACTAAAAGAACATATTAGGTCCACCTACAGGCCCTCTCTACAAACAATTTTTCTGGAGGTCCACCTACAGGCCCTCTCTCCAAACAATTTTTCTGGAGGTCCACCTACAGGCCCTCTCTTTAGTTCAAGTTTCCAGTTTTATTTGCGCAAACTGCGTAAATTTTTTTTTGGGGATAGGTGTGAAAAATAATATTACCTGCGTATCTATATTGCCCAATATTGGATACGGTAGCAACAAGAAGACCAAACACATGCTGCCCACAGGGTTCCGCAAATTCCTGGTCCACAATGTCAAGGACCTCGAGGTTCTGTTGATGAGCAACAAGTCCTTCTGTGCAGAAATCGCCCACAACGTCTCCTCAAAGAACCGAAAGACCATTGTGGAGAGAGTGGCACAGCTCGCCATCAAAGTGATGAACCCCAACGCCAGACTGCGCAGCGAAGGGAACGAATAAATATCTCTGTGGTTATTTGTGCTAAATAAAAGTTAAATAAACACAAAAAAAAATAATTTGATCTGTTCCTGTGCCTGATCCACCCAAGTTGAATCTGTCCCATCATGAGAAAGTCCCCCAAAGGAGTCCCCAATGTAACTTGCTTCCCATACAACTACCTCACCCCCCGACACCTGTGTCTCGCCATTGTCCACCATCTCCTCAGACAACACTGGTAAATCCCCACTGTCAGCACACGGAGACAGCAAAAGGTCTTGCGAATTGGGGCAGAGAATGTTCTTGGGTCATCCCCAGACTATTGGCCAGATTTAGAAAAAATGGTGCAATTAGGGAGCCTCAGATACATCCCTTCATGCTGCCCCTGCTGTTTCCTGTCCATTTCCGTGGTGTTTCCATCATTTTCTGAGGTTTCCAGGTTTTTACCCAGCCTTCCCTAGGCAGAGCCCCGGTCCCCTGCAAAAAATGCTCGAGTCTCCCATTGACTTCAATGGGGTTCATTATTCAGAAACGAGCACCCGAGCATCGGGAAAAGTTCGACTCGAATAATGAGCACCCGAGCATTTTAGTGCTCGCTCATCTCTAGTGACGTATACGGTATTAAACTGAGAAGAATACATACAACACATGCCCCACAATTGACAGCCACAGCCATACAGGGCCATGCTAAATTTCTCCTGTGCTGTACCTGCTACCGTCGTGTAGCAGGTAGATTTGTAGTCACAAGCCATACAGGGCGACGCTAAATTTTTATGTGCTCTAACCTGCTACCGTCGGGTAGCTCGGTCACTCTGACCGAGTCTGACCCTGGGGCCGCTCATGTTACTGCCCACTTGGAGGATTGCGGGGCCTACCTCGGTCACGGTTTCTCAGACTTACTATGCCTCTTCCTCCAACCCCCTACTCCTCCTCCTTCGAATTACCATCCGTGCTTCACCTCCTGCTACCTCAGTCTAACTCGGTAACTCTGTTGTCACCGCCATGCTGCATCAGGCTAAATTTTTGGGTGGCTCACCTGCTACCTCATCTAACTTGATCACTTGTTGGTGTCACCGCCATGCTGTGTCAGGCTTATGCCTGCATCGTGTGGCTGGGGATAGGAGAGCAGTGCCAGCATGAGCAGTGGTGTCACCTGCAGGCGGTGATGGACCTTCGTTGCACCTAGTTCGGTGCTTCCCTAACATGTGATGGGCATGTGCCTCACCTTTCTTGGTCTGGGTGAGCACAATTGCCATGAGGGTAACCACCAGGCTGTTGCAGGAGAATTTGGGGTAATGGTGGGATTAGGCAGCCTCAGAGGCATCCATGCATGCTGCCCCTGCTGTTTCCTGTCCATTTCCGTGGTGTTTCCATCATTTTCTGAGGTTTCCAGGTTTTCACCCAGTCTTCCCTAGGCAGAGCCTTGGTCCCCTGCAAAAAATGCTTGAGTCTCCCGTTGACTTCAATGGGGTTCATTACTCGAATAACGAGCACCCGAGCATTTTAGTGCTCGCTCATCTGTAGTAGCTATCAAAAAGAGTATAGACACATGTTATTATTATACCGCACTGTGTAGTTGGTCTTCATTGTTAATGGCCACGAGGCATCTTTAATGCGCCTTTAAACAGGGGCTGTTGCTGGTATGAGATTTGTCAGGTTAGGTTAGGGAGACAATACACAAATTATTGCTGTTCTGGCCTGTAATGTCCTGCAGGTTGACAGTAAACACAGAATATTAATCAGCTCTGACATATCCACTTCTCCAACCCCAGCACTCTCATACCCTACAGGTGGGAGCCTTTCTTCTGCCATCTGCTTTTTCTCTTTTTCTACGTCAGCTTATATCGATGAGAATAGGTCATTAGAAACATACAGCTCCTCCTCTGTCTCCATCTTGCTCACTTTTCTAGAATATGGAGACCAAGAAGGATGATTTGGAAGAAGTAAAGCCAGTCAAAGAAAAGGATAGTCACCATTAAGACCTGGCCTCACCTAAGGAGTGCAGACTGGATGGTATTGGTTGGCACGCTGGCAAGGAAATAATAAAGGCTTCCATCTTATTGGTATTGAATTATATATCTTAGTTTATGGCTGATGATAGATAGAATAAATAAAACTGACACAGAACTGCTCTCTCCCTTTCCAATATTCTTCTATTAATCATTTTCAGCAACACTGTCCCAGTGCATGAGCGCTTGCAACGTCTCCTTCTTTGCTCAACTCACAGGACAATGGCAGAGACTGTGCAAGATAAGGGTTTTATAGAACTGTGACAGCGCGTGTCAGGAGTACATTAAACAAAAAATCCTGCATTTGGAGCATCAATAAAGCCTCTTTCAAACAGTCAGCATTTTGTCAGTGTTTTGCATCAGTATTTGGTCTGTAATTGTAAGCAAAAAACAGAAATGGGTCCAAAACAGATATAAAATGTAATGGAATTGTTTGCATCACATCTGTGTTGGACCCATTCCTGCTTTTGGCTTACACATTTGATTCAAATACTGATGCAAAACACTGGTCAAACACTGACTAAAAGAACATATTAGCCACTATGAATTTGGATCGAGTTGGTGGAGTGATTTGTGTGGTTCATTCCAGTAACCAATGACACTCCTCCCATAAGGCAATTATCCAGCTGCCATGTTTGATCGATCCAGCAAGTTTGGCCCATCTGATTTTAATCTTTATACATATTGAAAGCAAAATAGTTCATAGAGGGATCCCAGATCTTATGGATGGATCCACATGGGCTAAAATTTCATTGCACTGTACAGTGATGTAGAATTTTCTTAAAATTTGTTGTAGCTGTCAGAGTGACACAGAATAAAATTTTCCATAACAGAACATGTTAGCTAGGAATGATGAATTTGGGTCCAGTTGGTGGAGCGATTTGTCTGGTAATACCATCGTAGTACCGACCATGAACAATTGCAAATAAGCAGACAATTTTGTTTTTTTTGCTAAATGAACATATTAGCTACGATGAATTTGGGTCAAGTGGGTGGAGAGATTTCTGTAGTTAATTCCGATAACCAACGACAAACATCCTATATAGCAATAATCTATCTGCCAGGTTTGATCCATCCAGCAAGTTCAGCCCATCTGGTTTTAATCCTAATACATGTTGAAAGTAAAATACCATTAAGTTCATAGTATGGAGGGATCCTAGATATTATAAACTGCACAGTGACATGGAATTTGTTTAAAATTTGTTGTGGCTGTCAGACTCATAATAAAATTTTCCATAACAGAACGTGTTAGCTAGGAATGATGAATTTGGGTCTGTTGGTGGAATTTGTCTCGTAATACAGTCATAGTTCCGACCATACACTATTGCAATAACGATTATAATATAATAATTTTTTTCGCTAAAAGAAAGTATTAGCCATGATGAATTTTGGTCGAATTGGTGGAGTGATTTGTGTGGTTCATTCCGATAACCAATGTCACTCTTCCCATGTGGCAATTATCCAGCTGCCATGTTTGATCCATTCAACAAGTTCAGCCCATCTGGTTATAACCTTAATACAAGGAATTATTTGACTCCAGGCGTGCTACGTCCTACTTCCTTGAGGGCCAAGTGGTGCTCAGCACTAACTGTTCTGTGATGCAATTACTTGTCTGGGACTGCACACACACTGAACTGAAGAGATTGCTGTGTGTCTATCCTTTGCCGACAGGTGCGAATTATCCACTCAACGTAGTTCGTCATAGGGATTGGGATTGTAATGCTTGAGCAGACTAATTTATTTGGCAAAATACTAATTTAATAAAAGACTAATTTATTCGCTAAAAGACTATTTTGTTTGCAACAAGACTAATGTTTTCACTAAAAAAATAACTTTTCAGATAAAAGAATAATTTTTCCAACAAAATACAATAATCAACTTTTGGGCAATTTTGCTTTGTGAAGAATCAGTTTATTTGCTCTGCCCACATTCTGTAACACTAAATTACAGAAACTGTTTGGCTAATAGAAGCAGTTAAATATCAATGTAGACATTCCACAAACAGAAGAATGAGACACCCCAATTTCAGAATCAAGTCCTAATGGAATTGTATATTTATTAAATAATTTGGACACCCCACTAACAGTAAAATTAGAAAGCTTACTCACTCCAATTTAGGATTCAAGGCCAAATAGAATTAAACAAGATGGATACCCCAATAACAAAAAAAATAAAAAATAGAAATCAGCTTTGGGTCCGAGGTACTAGTCGTAATCAAAGCAGAGTTCTATTTTTTTTTTGTTATTGGGGTGTCAATCTTGTTTAATTGATTTCCACTTTAAAAATCAATTACCAAAGTTATTCAACAAAGTCACACACAACTTCGTGAATAACTCACTTTGGCTCAATGGAGCCCATACATTCTAATACTGTACGAGACAAATTTCCGTACAGTATTATTCTGAAGTTTTGAACAAATCGACTTTGGATGAAGCATCCGAAGCTTGCTTCACTCAACACTAAACAGTAGTATTAGACAGCCTATACACCCCAATTTGAGAATTAAGGAGTAATAGAATTGCTTATCTATTAAACAAGGTGGACACAACTATAACAATTAAATGGGAAAGCTTATTCACCCCATTTTGAGAATCAAAGCGTGATAGAATTGCTTATCTATGAAACCACAGTAACAGTAGTATTAGACAGCTTATTCACCCCAATTTTAGAATCAAGGGGTAATAGAATTGATTATCTATTAAACAAGGGGAGCACCCCAGTGACAGTTAAATGAGAAAGCTTATTCACTACAATTTGAGAATCAAGGCCTAATTGCATTGTTTATCTATTAAACAAGGTGGGCATCCCAATAACAGGTAACTTTCACTGTTTTTTCACTCCAATTTCATAATCCAAGGCCTAATGGAACTGCTTATATATGAGACAAAGTGGACATCCCAATAACAGTAGTATTAAACAGCTTATTCACCCAAATTTGAGAATCAAGGCATAATAGAATTGCTCATCTATTAAACAAGGTGGGCATCCCAATGACACTTAATGGGAACCTGTCAGCTCCGAAACACTCCTTGAACTAGAGTAAGCGGTGTATAGTGGTGCTGAATCCGATTATGTAATTTGTATCTTCATACTCATTTCTATTCCAACGCTGGGCTCCCGCAAACCAGTAGTAAAATGCATTAAGAGGACTCTTCTTTGAGTCCTCTCCATTATATGAGTGAGCACTGGAGTCCAGTGAGTATGAAAATAAAAATTACATAACCGGACTCGACGTCACTATATACAGCTTACTCTAGTTTGGAAGGTGTTTCAGAGCTGACAGGTTCCCTTTAAATTAGACAGATTATTCAACCCAATTTGAGAACCAAGGCCTAATGGAATTGCTTATCTATTAAACAAGGTGGACACATTTCAATAAGCTCTATGCCTTACACAGGGATTGATGCAAATTGTGCTGTCTCCTGTGGATCCTTTCAGCTTCAGATTGCAGAGCCTGCAATGCCCCTGCAGTCTCCCTATGCTTACTCTACAGTGTGTAATAAGTTTGCCTATGATCTCCCTACAACTGTTCCTAAAGTCTCTCTATCCAATATTTCACAATTAAAGGCTTCTTCAACACTGTCCCTAGTGCTTTTCATGTCTCTCCCTATGCTCAGCTCACAGTGAAATGGCTGACACCGCATCGGATGAGGTTTTTATGGGGTGAGATCACGTGGGCTGGCTAGCTGCTGATTGGCTGTCTGCATGGCATTATGCATGATCTTGCATTCCCTGGCTTTTTACTTTCACTTTGTAACACATGTAGCTGCCATTTTAAGAAAAAAAAATATTCCCTACCACAAATCACTTGGGGATAGTTCATCAGTATGGCAAAAGCATATAACTCCTCTAAGGCTTAAATTTTAAAGAACTTAACTGACTTGGCTTAAAAGATTGCCTAAGATGTGATTGAACGTATCTGTTTATTCCTCTGCTTGTGCTCTCCCATCCTTCCTGACACTCTGTTTACTGACAGGGTTGATATATCTGTATACCCACATGACTAGAGATGAGCGAGCACTAAAATGCTCGGGTGCTCGTTATTCGAGTCGAACTTTTCCCGAAGCTCGGGTGCTCGTTTCGAATAACGAACCCCATTGAAGTCAATGGGAGACTCGAGCATTTTTGCAGGGGAGCAAGGCTCTGCCTAGGGAAGGCTGGGTGAAAACCTGGAAACCTCAGAAAATGATGGAAACACCACGGAAATGGACAGGAAACAGCAGGGGCAGCATGCATGGATGCCGCTGAGGCTGCCTAATCCCACCATTACCCCAAATTCTCAGGCAACAGCCTGGTGGTTACCCTCATGGCAATTGTGCTCACCCAGACCAAGAAAGGCGAGGCAAATACCCACCACATGTTAGGGAAGCACCTAACTAGGTGCAACGAAGGTCCATCACCGCCTGCAGGTGACACCACTGCGCATCCCATCTATCGCAGGAGGCAATTAAAAGAAGAACCAAAAAAAAATCAGTACAATATCTAATACGTCCCCTACCCGGGTAAATTGTTTGGAGAGAGGGCCTGTAGGTGGGGGGCAGGCTGGGGGGAAGGAGGTTTCGCTGGAAGAGCCAGAGGAGTGCCCCCTGAGCTAGCGTGTCTGGTGGTGATAACAGCTGGAATGGATTTGGAAAAACCGTTGCATCAACCAGTATGGTATCCATTCTTCTCAGTTTAATACCGTATACGTCCCCTATCTTGGGACCTTATATTTCATGGATTTTTCGACCACGGAAAACGGAAAAAGAGCTTGCTCTGGCCAGGGGAGTGTCTTTCCCACTGCAGCTAAGGGGACGTGTCCATGCTCTGCCTATCACAGGTCAGGAGGCAATTAAAAGAAGAACAAAAAAAAAAACATCAGTACAATATCTAATACGTCCCCTATCCGGGTAAATTGTTTGGAGAGAGGGCCTGTAGGTGGGGGCAGGCTGGGGGGAAGGAGGTTTTGCTGGAAGAGCCAGAGGAGTGCCCCCTGGGCTAGCGTGTGTGGTGGTGATAACAGCCGGATGTATTTAGAATGACGATGCAGGACCCCAACTTAAAAATTTAGCATCAACCGGTACAGTCGTAAATTGTGAGATTGATCAAGTGTGGTATGTCTTCCATGTATACTACTCAGTTTAATACCGTATATGGCAGCTATCCGGAAAAATGGTTTGGAGAGAGAGAAAGATAGGACAAAGACGTAAATTGTTTGGAGAGAGGGCCTGTAGGTGGGGGGGCAGGCTGGGGGGTAGGAGGTTGAGCTGGAAGAGCCAGAGGAGTGCCCCCTGGGCTAGCGTGTGTGGTGGTGACAACAGCCGGATGTAGTTAGAATGACGACGCAGGACCCCAACTTAAAAATTTAGCATCAACCGGTACAATTGTCAATTATGAGCTCGATCAATTGTGGCATGACTTTTAAATGGATATTGCATGTGGTCACGTACTCCCTGGAACCCCATAGTCACCCCTTCTCTGATGTGCTAGCCCAGAACATTCTCTGCCCCAATTCGCAAGACCTTTTGTGTTTCCTTGTGCTGACAGTGTGGATTTACCAGTGTTGTCTGAGGAGGTGGTGGACAATGGCGAGACACAGGTGTCGGGGGGTGAGGTAGTTGTATGGAAAGCAAGTTACAGTGGGGACTCCTTTGGGGGACTGTCTCATGATGGGACAGATTCAACTTGGGTGGATCAGGCACAGGAACAGATCAATTTTTTTTGTGTTTATTTAACTTTTATTTAGCAAAAATAACCACAGAGATATTTATTCGTTATCTTCTCCTGCGCAGTCTGGCGTTGGGGTTTGTCACTTGATGGCGAGCTGTGCCGCTCTCTTCCACAATGGTCTTTAGGTTCTTAGATGGAGACGTTGTGGGGAGATTTCAGCACAGAAGGACTTGTTGCTCATCAACAGAACCTCGAGCTCCTTGACATTGTGGACCAGGAATTGCGGAACCCTGTGGGCAGCATGTGTTTGGTCTTC
>ONZH01023181.1:0-12500 GCA_900303285.1 Rhinella marina
AAACTATCGTAGAGCTAACTGACACCCTACTGACGGTGGCTATTTAGACTGTGACCCAGACAAATGTCGCACAGAGATTTTGGGATCAAGCTATATACGTGACAGGTAGCAAAAGACTTGGTTGTATTAAGGGACGAACAGAAAGTGTCACCTGGACAGAAAATACGGATTGGCGTGAGTGGACAGCTGAACTGTGACACACAGAATGGTTCCACACTGCTGTGTGAAATGGATTTGTATCACTGAGATATAACATTAAAAAAACAAAGGGGGTTATATATGGCAATAGCTGCACTACTAGTGCCAGCCAGCCAGCCAAGCCAGGAGACAAAAAAAATTTTCTTGTAGCCCTTAGAAGGGCTGTTGGGTTCTTTGTGGGTGATTCCTGCCTAACAGAGAACTAAATGCAGGCCCTAACACTCTCCCTGAAACACAGCAGCATTATCCCTAACGACATTCAGACAGCATCTGAGCCGAGCACCGCGGCCAGTCACTAGTATATTCCAGGGTCACCTGATCAGGCCAGCCAACCCCTGCTATCGACATGTAAGGGCCCCACGTGATGCTGGGTGTACCGCAGAGTCTCCTGGTTTGTGATTGGCTGAGTTTATAGGCGCCAAAAAAAGCACGATGCGGAACTTGCCATTTTCTCGAGCATGGCGAGATACTCGTCCGAGCAGCGAGCACTTACGAGTACCCTAATACTCGAACGAGCACCAAGCTCGGACGAGTATGCTCGCTCATCTCTAATAATAACAATACATTAGTAAGTGGCTTGTATTAACTTTCTGTACATAGTAAATTATATTTGCTGAAGTGAGACAACCCCTTAAAATTCACTTCCGCTAGAAGGATCAACCCAGCTGCCTCACGGTGGATTATAGCAGAGACGGTTTGTTTGGTAATTGCCTTTTGCATGGTCAGATTTTCTGAACATAATGACTGCCGATCCAACAGTATTAAAGGGGTTGTCCCACGAAAAATATTCTACAGTTTTCAAACAAGCACCTGGATCTGGATACTTTTGTAATTGCATGCAATTAAAAATTTTGTATAGCTACTGAGTAGAGATGAGCGAGCACTAAAATGCTCGGGTGCTCGTTATTCGAGACAAACTTTTCCGGATGCTCGGGTGCTCGTTTCGAGTAACGAACCCCATTGAAGTCAATGGGAGACTCAAGCATTTTTGAAGGGGACCAAGGCTCTGCCTAGGGAAGGCTGGGTGAAAACCTGGAAACATTAGAAAATGATGGAAACACCACGGAAATGGTCAGGAAACAGCAGGGGCAGCATGCATCGATGCCTCTGAGGCTGCCTAATCCCACCATTAACCCAAATTCTCCTGCAACAGCCTGGTGGTTACCCTCATGGCAATTGTTCTCACCCAGACCAAGAAAGGCGAGGCACATGCCCATCACATGTTAGGGAAGCACCCAACTAGGTGCAACGAAGGTCCATCACCCATGCCTATGCTGGCACTGCTCTATCCCCAGCCACACGATGCAGGCATAAGCCTGACACAGCATGGTGGTGACACCAACAAGTGACCAAGTTAGATGAGGTAGCTTTTGAAGCACCCAAAAATTTAGCCTGACACAGCATGGCGGTTACACCACCAATGACTTTGTCCGACTGAGAATGCAGTGAAATGGCTTTTGTTGAGCCTCTAAAAATTTTTTCTTTTCGGAGTACATAAAGTCGACCCTCAGGAAAAAAAAATATTTTTAAATGTCGGTACTTGCGCCTCCTGAAAAATTGTTTTGGACTGTGTTTGACGCTCCTGAAACATTGTTTTACAGTGTCTGTAGGTGGCCCTCCGGAAAAATTGTTTAGAGAGAGGGCCTGTAGGTGGACCTCCAGAAAAATTGTTTGGAGAGAGGGTCTGTAGGGGGCCCTCCGGAAAAATTGCTTAGAGAGAGGGCCTGTAGGTGGACCTCCAGAAAAATTGTTTAGAGAGAGGGCCTGTAGGTGGACCTCCAGAAAAATTGTTTGGAGAGAGGGCCTGTAGGGGGCCCTCCGAAAAAATTGTTTAGAGAGAGGGCCTGTAGGTGGACCTCCGGAAAAATTGTTTAGAGAGAGGGCCTGTAGGTGGCCCTCCGGAAAAATTGTGGTAAAAGAGTGCCAGTTGGACCTCTAAAAAATTGTGTTTTTTGGGTCAGCGTTAGGCAAAGACGACAAGGAGGAGGAGGAGTAGAGAAGAGGAATCGGATGCATAAGTAATGTTAATCTTTAGCTGCTTTCCCCCGGAGGAGATTTGAATTCCGGTGAAATCCAGGCTTTGTTCATTATAATAAGCGTCAGCCTGTCAGCGCTGTCAGTTGACAGGCGTGTACGCTTATCGGTGATGACGCCACCAGCTGCACTGAATACCTGCTCGGACAACACGCTAGCGGCAGGGCAGGCCAGCACCTCCAAGGCGTACAGAGCCAGTTCAGGCCACGTGTCCAGCTTTGAAACCCAGTAGTTGTATGGAGCAGAGTGATCACGCAGGACGTTGGTATGGTCAGCTAGGTACTCCCTCACCATCTTTCTGTACAGCTCCCCCTACTCTGCCTAGACTGGGGACAGGTGACAGTGTCTTGCTGGGGTGACATAAAACTGGCAAAGGCCTTGGAGAGCATTCCCCTGCCAGTGCTGGACAAGCTGCCTGCTCGGCTCCTCTCCCCCGCTACTTGGCCCACAGAACCACGCCCTCTGCCGCTAGCGGTGTCAGATGGGAAGGATTGTTTCAGCTTGTGCACCAGGGCCTGTTGATATTGATTCACTCTCATACTCCTTTCCTCTACAGGGATGAGAGTGGAAAGGTTCTGCTTGTACCGTGGGTCGAGGAGAGTGAACACCCAGTAATCGGTGTTTGAAAAAATGCTTCTAACGCGAGGGTCACGGGATAGGCAGCCTAACATGAAGTCTGCCATGTGCGCCAGAGTCCCAACACGCAAGAATTCCCTCTCCTCACTGGCCTGACTCTCCATTTCCTCCTCCTCCTCCTCCTCTTCAGCCCATACACGCTCAAGAGTTAAGAAGGACTGAGCATTGGTACCCTCTTCTGTCTTGCCGACATTCTCTTCCTCTTCCTCCTCATCCTCATCCCCCTCCTCCGATACGCGCTGAAAAACAGACCGGAGGGTGCTCTGGCTATCAAGCGACGTATCTTCCTCCACCGTCTCTTGTGACAAGCGCAAAGCTTCCAACTTCATGCTGAGCAGTGAGTTTTTCAACAGGCAAAGCAGCGGGATGGTGAGGCTGATAATGGCGGCATCGCCGCTGACCATATGTGTTGACTCCTCAAAGTTGGTCAACACCTGGCAGATATCAGACACAACACCTGGCAGATATCAGAGTGACCTGACTACCAGTTCTGGTGGAAGTTGACATCTGGCAGTCTACAATCGCTCTGCGCTGCTGGTAAACTGTGGATAACATGTTTAATGTCGAATGTCAGCTTGGGCATGTGGGTGGGTGCAACTGTATTCCCTCTTGCGCTCCAGCGTCTGCTGTAAAGACAGCTGAACGCTGCGCAGGGACACATTGGTGGAGGTTGTGGAGGATCGTGGAGGCGAAGGTGTGGTTTTCCGGCGGGAGGCGCTCGTGCCGGGGTCCTGGGCAGGGGGTTGACTAGCAGAGGCAGCGAGTGACACAGGGGAAGGAGCAGTGGTGTGACCCGCAGAAGGTGAACGGCCTTGGTTCCATTGAGTGAGGTGTTTAGCACTCATATGCCTGCGCATGCTGGTGGTGGTTAGGCTAGTAGTGGTGGCACCCCTGCTGATCCTGGTGTGGCACAGGTTGCACACCACAGTCCGTCGGTCATCCTCACTTTCTTTAAAGAACCTCCAGACTTGCGAACATCTAGGCCTCGCCACGGGAGCTTCACTACGTGAAACAGTTGCTGCTGATGCACCAGCTCTGGCCCTGCTTCTCCATCTGGCCACACCACTGCCTCTTCCAACCTGTTCTGGTGCAGCACTCGCCTCCGCCTGAGAAGCACTGTCTTCACTCGGCTTATCAACCCAGCTTGGGTCAGTCACCTCGTCATCCTCCGATTCCTCAGTCTGCTCCCCCCTCGGACTTCCTGCCCTGACAACAACTTCACCACTGTCTGACAACCGTGTCTCCTCATCGTCCGACACCTCTTTACACACTTCTTCCACTAAGTCAACATTGTCATCATCATCACCCACAGACTGCGACAGTTGGAAAATTTGAGCATCGGGAAAGAGGTCAGCAGCAACCCGAGAATTGGTTTGTGACTCTGGGTAGGGTCCAGAAAACAGTTCCTCAGAGTATGCTGGATCGCATTCCATATTTTCCTGGGAGGGGGCAGACTGGGGGGAAGGAGGTTGAGGTGGAGGAGCCAGAGGAGTG
The DNA here is from genome assembly GCA_900303285.1 of Rhinella marina. Lineage (NCBI taxonomy): Eukaryota > Metazoa > Chordata > Amphibia > Anura > Bufonidae > Rhinella > Rhinella marina. The sequence continues at coordinate 4,363 of ONZH01023181.1, forward strand.
CTTCCTTGGGTAACGTGGGTGGACTGCGTGGAAGACTGACTGGTGGACAAATTACTTGAAGCATTGTCCGCAATCCACGAGATCAGCTGTTCGCACTGTTGTGGTTTCAACAGTCCTCTACCACGTGTCCCTGTAAGTTGAGACATGAAGCTAGGGAGTGTAGCTCTGCGGCGTTCCCCTGCTCCCTCATCAGCAGGTACTGTCTCACCCTGCCCAGGACCACGGCCTCTGCCCCCTGCAGTAATTGAATGCCCACGCCCACGCCCTCGTCCTCGACCCTTAGCCCTGGAGTTCAACATTTTCTGTATATAAGTGTATTATATGTACAAAAAAAAATGGGCCTGCTGTACTGAAACCTACAAACTTGTTCAATCTGAACAAGTTAATATATAGGTGGATAAGTTAGATCAAAATTACGTATGTTATTACGTACCGTGTAGTATGGAGCAATTACACTGAAACTATTAGATTAGGCAGACTTGGTCTGCTTAAGTGCAACCCAGACAAATGTCGCACAGAGATTTTTGTAATGTAGCTGTATCAGTGAGAGCAAAATACCTTTTTTAATTACGTGACATACAGAATTGGTCACCTGGACAGAAAATACGGATTGTGCTTTGTATATAGGTGGATAAATTAGAGCAAAATTACGTATGTTATTACGTACCGTGCAGTATGGAGCAATTAAACTGAAACTATTAGATTAGGCAGACTTGGTCTGCTTAAGTGCAACCCAGACAAATGTTGCACAGAGATTTTTGTAATGTAGCTGTATCAGTGAGAGCAAAAGACCTTTTTTAATTACGTGACGTACAGTATGGGTCACCTGGACAGAAAATACGGATTGTGGTTTGTGGTGACTGAGCAGCCGAACTGTGACACACAGAATGGTTCCACACAGCTTTATGAAATGGATTTGTATCACTGAGATAAAACAACAAAAAAACTATTTTTTTTAAATTTTTTTTATACATATATTTTTTTAACGTGACGTGCAGAAAATATCAGAGAGCAAACTCAGCCCCTGCTGACTGTGGCTATTTTGACTGCAACCCAGACAAATGTCGCACAGAGATTTTTCTAATGTAGCTGTATCAGTGAAAGCAAAAGACCGTATTTGATTACGTGACGTACAGTATGGGTCACCTGGACAGAAAATACGGATTGTGGTTTGTGGTGAGTGGACAGCTAAACTGTGACACACAGAATGGTTCCACACTGCTGTATGAAATGGATTTGTATCACTGAGATAAAACAATAAAAAAAAAATGTTATATATGGCGATAGCTGCACTACTAGTGCCAACCAGCCCAGAGACAAAAAAAAAGTGTCTTGTAGCCCTTAGAAGGGCTGTTGGGTTCTTTTGAGATCACTCCTGCCTAACAGAGAACTAAATCCAGGCCCTAACACTCTCCCTGAAATGCAGCAGATCTGTCCCTAACGACATCCAGACAGCATCTGAGCCGAGTACCGCGGGCAGTCACTAGTATATTCCAGGGTCACCTGATCAGGCCAGCCAACCCCTGCTATCGACATGTAAGGGCCCCACGTGATGCTGGGTGTACCGCAGAGTCTCCTGGCTTGTGATTGGCTGAGTTTATAGGCGCCAAAAATTCAAAATGTGGGAGATGCCATTTCCTCGAGTATGGCGAGATGCTCATCCGAGCATCGAGCACTTACGAGTACCGTAATGCTGGAACGAGCACCAAGCTCGGACGAGCATGCTCACTCATTTCTACTACTGAGTTATTCAATAAAATGTTTCTGTATAGTGCCACTTAATTTCTTATTTCTTTCATCTGCTCCCTGAGAAGGCCGCACATGCTCAGTTTCATCCTTCAACTGCCTCCTGAGCTGTGATAGGGAGAGTGTGGACACACCTCCTGAGCTGCATCAGAAAAGACACTCCCCTTCAGCTGTCAGCTTGATATAAATCTAGCAGAGAAACAACTGGAGAGATCTCTGGATACATGTGAGTTACAGGTGCTGGTTCTAGCTTTGTTAGAAATAGATTGTCATGTACTATATGATGTCTGATTTTCATTTTTTACATTATTCATGGAATAACCCCTTAAAGTCACTGTTCAATGATTGGAGGAGAGTGAACAAACAATCATTAATGTAATCCCCTGTACCGCCTCCTCTTATGCATTTTACATCATGTCAGCGGCACATCCCCTGTATACATGGAGAGATGTGCTGCCAGCAAACAATCACTTTTTGTGGCCACATGAAGACTTAATCAGCTGTAAAATGAGTGGACTGTATCCTGGGGCAGTGATGCTAGTGAACATTCCTACCCATCCGTTTGGTTGATCTTGGGAAAATTACTGAGGTCTCTAGTGAGATGTTGCTATGCAGCACCCTTGGGGAAGGAAGCATTTACTGTAAACCTTAATGAAGGAACCTTGAGAATATAAGGCAAACCTATAGCCACACAACCGTAATCCTGTAACCAATCAGCCACTATTCTACAGCCACACAGCAAAAACTCTATAGTAACACAGCCACAACTATAGCCACACAGCCATAACTATAGCCACACAGCAAAAACTCTATAGTAACACAGCGTATAGCTGCACAGCCACAACTATAGCCACACAGGCACTACTATAGACACACAGCCACAAGTCTATATCCACACAGTCACCGTTCTACATTCACGCAGCCACAACTGTATAGCCACACAGCCACAAGTCTGTAGCCACACAGAAAAAACCCTATAGCTACACAGCCACAACTATAGCCACACAGCCACAAGTCTATAGCCACACAACTATAGGCACACAACCACAAGTCTATAGACACACAGTCACCATTTTATATCCAAACAGCCACAAGTCTATAGCCACATATCTATAGCCACACATCCACACATCCATAGTTACACAGGCATAACTCTATAGCCACACAGTCAGTATTTTACAGCCTCACAGCCACAGCTCATTGCTACATAGCCTCAACTATGTAGCCACACAGACTCAACTATAAAGCCACAGAGCCACAAGTCTATAGTGTCAAAGCCCCAACTTTGCAGCCAAAACTTTATAGCCACACATCCACAACTCTATAGCCTCAAAACCATAACTATAGTCACACAAGCACTATTCTATAGCCAAAGAATGACAATTCTATAGCCACACAGACACAATTCTATAGCCACAACTTTATCGCCACGCTTCCACAACTGTTGCCCACAGCCAGAACTCCATTGCCACATTTGGTAAAAACCTGATTCCTGACTTAAAATAAATGATCATTCAATGGCTATCATTGCTTTTCGATGGTAGCCAATTCTGGAATCGCACAAAATTAGGTTAAGGATTCCAGCAAATGTTATTTTTAATTTCACAAGTCAATTATTTTTTAAATACGGAGGATATTACATAGTAAAAACAGCACACAGTAAAACACATTAAAAGGAAAAGCCACAAGAAATAATACATTTGATGAATAATAGAAAACCCCATGCTTTCTTTTACAGTTCATCTAAAAAGTAGCAGTGTGCTCTTTTCTTTTCAAACTACCAATTCTTTGCTATAACGCCATCTGCTAAGTTTTTTTCTAACAAGAGACTTTTAGAAATAGTCTCTCTAGTGGAAGTAGATTTTACAAAAAAGTTAAATTCTGAAGGGAAATAAATACTTTTAAAGTGCTAAACATGCTGGAAAAATACACATCCTATATATATGCAAATGTAAAAAAAAAAAGAACAAACATTGAAGAAGACTATCCCATTTTTACAGCATTGTTATTTCTCGGAAGTTAGAAGAAAAGCAAATTTGTGTTGTCTAAAAGCTTATTATTAATAGCAATTGTAAAGCTTTTCACATTCATGCAGAATTTATCTTAGAAGAAAAAAAAAAAAAAAAAACACTCCGTCTTTTAAACCATTCTTTCTGCCATAGAGTTAAATGATCTGAATGGATTCTTTTTTTTTTTCAGAATAGAAATGAGTCTGCTTCTTTTAATATACCTTTAGAAATATTTTATTTCTTCATGATGACAGAGGCACTCACTGACAACTATTAATACATTATAAACACCCCGTCAGAGTTATATAAAAACATGTCAGTTTTAAAGGGAACATCTTTGACAGCAAATTTTCTGATTGTGAAACAGCTGTGCCTCCAGTACAATGCATTAAGTAGTTTATTCCTTTTAGATAGTTAAATTGTGCATGAAATGTTGCTGGCGCAAGGGCTCCAAATCTGGCCTGATTAGCGAACATCTGTTACATTGGAAAAATTCATGTCTACCCTAATTAGCTGTCAGCCTGATGTACATCAGCCTTGATGGTGAGGGATCCTGTGCTGTTTAAGTCAAACAGGTTTCTCTCCTATCCCATCACCTGCCCTTAAATCTCTTATTCTTGTACGCTGCTGTAATTAGAGATTGCTGGAAATACAATAGGGCAAGTTATGGTCAGTTTTTTCTCCCCCTGTCCCATCTGTGCATTTTTATATTGCCATTGCATTTACAACGGTCCAAGTAACAGTCTTGATAACAGATCCGTTTGATAATCCTTTAATCTGTGCTCTCACGTTTACAGACTTCCGTAATTCTGAATTGGCACTTAGCGATTTGAAAGGAAATCTATCTGCGGCTAAATATGTTGCCTTATTTTAGGAAGGGCATAGCTTTGCAGAATACAACAGGAGGCATCGGGCTGCAGTCACATAAAATGACACTATTATCTTATTGACAAAGATGACACCTCTGATCAATGAGCAAATGCGCTTCTTGGAAGAAGGCAAGTGGAACTGCTTCTGTGGAAGAGAAATGTACAATGCTGCCTTTATAAATAAGTGATCAAGTTATCGCTTTCATCATGAATTCCAAAGACAAGGTGACCAGTCTTCGTTTTAAGATAATGGATGGAGTAATGTCAGTTATATAGCATATAACTTCAACTTACATGCCACTGTTTCATTCTTGTTAGCCCTCATCAGTGCAGTATGGTTTAACACAGGCTCGATGGAATAGGGCTTGGAAAGGAATGAAACGATGTATAGTATATAGCAAATAACAAGATTAATGTAATGCAAATGAAAGCATTCACAATGGTTTTCTGTTATTTCACCCCACCAGCCTCTATGGGAGTTCTGGAAATAGCCGAGCTCTGCCTCCAGCACTGCTGTAGAGATGAATGGAGTGGTAGTGTGCATGCTTGACCTGCCACTGTTCATTTGGAGGGGCTCTGATGGGTACTGGATACCTGTCTTTCCAGCTGTAGGACCCCCACTGATCTAATAGTTATCCTGCGTGTAGAGGATAACTTTTAACAAATGGAATACCCAGGGGCATAGCTCCTGGGCCTGATAGCTGCAGAGGTAGCAGTCGGTACCAGGCCCAGGAGCCTGAGGGGGGCCAATGACCCTTGTGCCACATTAAAGAAAACACCAGCATTATAGAAAGTGCATCAGGGTCAACTTACACCTCTGGCTGGAGGGAAAGGGTTAGGTTAAAATTTGGCATGGCTTTTTCAATTTTTGCCTCAGGTAGACTGAAGGCTATGTGCTTCCCTGCCCCTGACCACAAAGCCCTGTGAGAAGGGGTGCCAAGCTGAACTTTTGAACCAGGGTCCATGAGCCTTTAGCTACTCCCCTGGGAATACCCCTTTAGTTCTCAGTATGCAGAATTCAATAAGCCACTGCTAGACATCTCTGGAGGTGACCTATATTCCTTGAGAAAAAAAAAGGATCACGCATGTTGAAATCCAACGTTGGGCACAATCCTTCGTTTTCCTGGCATTTGCTATCAGGGAAGAGTAAGCACACCTATGTACAAATTCGATTGTTGGCCACTTCTGCCAAAATCGGCATGTTTAGCTAACATTTTCTCTATTGTATATGACCACTTTAACCATTCTACAGACTGGATCCTAACAAGGTTTTTCCACTCACTACACTTACAAATTAAATTTTCCCAAGATTGATATTCTTCCTAATAACAGTACCTTATGATACAACAATGCATTATCAATTCTTATTTCTTATTAATACATGCAAAGTATGTAAGGAGAAAGGGGAAAAATCAAATGAACTTATGGCACTTTCCATTCCTGATTTTATTGACTTCTATATACATATGTTACAAGTTATTGCAATTTCAGAATACATTACCTCGTCCTTGTGGCTTCCCTAATAATTCCAATTTGACAGGCATAACTGTATGGCCATGGTTACCCACATTCACAAGTGAAAAGCTGGGCTGAAGATTTTTTTTTAACAAGGGGTGATGTCTATAACATGGAGGCTTGGAATGACAAAAGTAAGAGTATAGAAAGGGTGACTGACATTGGATTATTTTTTTTTCTTCAACCATAGGTTTACAATGGGCAAAATATATGGAAAGATCAAGAGGTCACCTGTTAAGAAGTAGCCCCTTCAGGTGTTATTGGGTCTGGATAAAGGGAAGTAAGGTTGGCTCCCTCTTAATGGATGGCTTAAACTTCTAAACAGCTCCCCTGTACTTTAATGTTACCTAACACAAGATTTTGAAGCTTACCTGAAATGGAATCAGCACTTCTCTCCAATAAGGAACTGACACTGGGACTACTTCTTCAAAAAAACAGCTCTAAAAGATTTAGTTTTTTTTTTTTTTGCATTTATTTCACTTATTCATGTAATACCAACATAATTCACAGCACAGTATGGAAATTATCATTACAATGTAAATTACAAATTAATCTATCACTATATTTTTGGTCTGTCGAAGGAACCTGGAATATCCAGAGGAAACCCACACCAAAATAGGGAGAACATACAGATGTTGCCCTTGATTTGGCATGATCTCAGGATCCCAACACTGCAAGGCAACAGTGTTAAAGGCGTTCTCCAGGAATTAAGAAAATGAAAATACGTAAATATTGCTTTATTATAAATAAATTCCCAAATACCTTTCATTAGTTATAATTGCTCGTTTTATCTAAGTAGCAATCATTAGGAGAAATAAAATGGCCGCTGTCCTATTAGTACACACAAAACCTGTCCTAATCACACAGGAGGACAAGTTACTTCAGAACACTAAGCAAAAGAGCTGCCTAATATTTATCTCTGCACTGTTTGTCAGGGAATATGGTCATATACAGTTTAATATGATCTTCAGTAGATATGAGCGAACGTGCTCGAAACGAGCACTGTACCGCTCGGCTCCCCTGCGCTCGCATGGGCACAGGCAGCCGCTTCCGTCCTCCTCAGGAGGACGGAAGCGGCTGCCTGCGCCTATGCGAGCGCAGGGGAGCTGAGCGGTACAGTGCTCGTTTGGAGCACGTTCGCTCATCTCGAATCTTCAGCTGAATCTTTATGGGAATGGAGTTCATAAGGAGACATGGAGTACAAAGAGGAGGTAGAGATGTGGCTGTGTCCTGCTATGTGATTAGGACAAGTTTTGTGTGTACTAGTAGGATGGCAGCCATTTTATTTCTCCTAATGGTTACTCCTCAAACAAAGATATTTTGGAATATATTTATAATAAAAGTAATATTTAGGTATTTTCATTTTTTTAATTCCCGGAGAACCCTTTTAACCACTGAGACACCATGCCACATGGGGCATGTCTACTCTGTGTAAACTTCTGAGAGTGAGAGAAAAAATACAGGTACAGTTGTTTTGCCAAAGTGGATGTCTTATTATTTTGTCATGTAGAAACAGAGAAGGGGCTTTGAGTCATGAAATACATATTTAGTGCTAGGGACGGGTTATGCAATGTTAATCATTGTTCTTTTGGCTATCTCTGGTGCTCCAATAGAGAATGAATGTCATAACCTGTCGCTCCATCAGACCGAGAAAACCGGACCCCTGTTCTTGTGATCATGGAGCTCCCAGCAGTCGGACTCTCACCGATCAGCTAGTTATTCCCTATCCTGTGGATGAGGGATAACTTAAAAAAACCCTTTAAAATATTAAGTAGCCTGAATGGTATGGCAGTTTTTCCTGCATGTGGAATATGTTTATTAATCTGGCTTACAACATAATGATGAATTTAACCTGGGCTATAAACAACACTGGGTCAGTTGGCCTTTGTCTTCCAAAGTGGCATAAAAAGTCGAACAAAAAAAGACGTCTCTGTATCTCTTCTGGGTTCTTCTGTTGGGAAAAAAAGCCAGAAGTCCCCATACACATTTGATAGGCTTC
>ONZH01023181.1:17500-105276 GCA_900303285.1 Rhinella marina
CATCTGCTCTCCTGACCAGTGAAAGTGTTGAACAGAAGCGGGGAGCCTCAGGAAAAACTGAACTTGAAAAAACAGAAAAAAAGGAATAAAAATATCATAATATATTTAATTTAAAAAATTCTGATAATTTTTTTTCCAAATTTCAGAAATCTCTTTAAATCCTGGAAACCCCCTTTGACACAATAATGCTAATGGAATCAATCTTGTATTGAGATATCTTTATCTATATATTATTTTTATTTATTCCCATAATACACAGATGTGGTCCGCAAATTATGGCTCTACAACTGTTGTAAAAGTGCAGATCTCAGCCTCATATGAAGAAAGGCAGTTTGATTGCCTGCTGAGACTTGTGATTCTAGATCGGCTAGAGAGCCACTGCTCCCACAAATGTAGGTGGGAAGGAAATGAAAATTGACTAAATGCAGAAGCCATAGTCACATAATTAAAAATTTGTGATATCCAATATTGGACACAAATGATCAGCTAATGAGTATTAATCAGACCCATCTCCCTTTGACACCTCACAGTACATAATTTTCCTTGTGAAGCCAATTATATTCTTAGCATCAATAAGGAGTCGAATTATACACCAGCCTGTCAAGTCCCACGAAGACGTGGACAGAAGAATGAGAGCGCAGTATAAAAATACACACAGATTTGTTGTGTCTACTGACATCCCAAGGCGTGATTCAACCTTTTCTGCTGGGACTGCCCAGCGATAATGGCGAGGCCAGTCACGTGACATTATAATTTCAATGATATGACTCTTGTACTTATTATCTCTACAATGAGATAGTAGCTGGTAAGGAATTTACCACTGTGTGATAAGCAGCACTACAGCGTAATTCTGTCTTTCTTAAGATAGCTGAAGTTAGTATCCAGCAGAGAGGTGAACTTGTAAAATTTGCCACCCGTGGCTACTGTCTATCCATCTCTGGGTTTGACTATCTCTGCAGTTTTTTTTCCCTGCAGTCAGGTTTCTTGATACAAAACAGTAGATTTTTATTTCATTCTCACAGAAATATCTAAAATAAAAAATACACATAAACAAATACATCTCTATAAGGTGATAGATAATAACGCGTAATATATATAGAGCCTGTACACAGCCAGATTTAAGGAAAATTAAAATAAAAAATATATAGTTCCTATCATAAAATAAGCAGCTATTTGTTCCCTCGGAGAATGTCACATCAATTGTAAAGCCATCAGCCTCTAAGCGTGTTGGTGATTGCTTCATATTTACTGTTAGTCCAGCAATGGAGATGGCACTTTTAAAGTCCTTGGACAGACTAGTGAGTGTGACATTTAAAGTGTTGATTTTTGCAGCACTTATGTTAATTGTTGTAATTTTCCTGATGAACCACTATTCTGGTTGCCTGATGCAGCCAAGATAGTTTTACATTTTCTATGCAGGCCTCTTTGCCATTTGGTCGTTGTAGTGTCAGCTTCAAGTGTACTGAAAGCACACAAAATTGCAAGCAAATTGCATCAGATTGCCAACATTGTGAAAAGGTAAATTGCTTGCAAATCTATTTAAACCACTGCCCTATTTTCATCAGCTTCAGTACTTGGTATTCATGATTGCTTAATTGGCGACCTTTCCTATTGTGTAGTGCTTTATGGTGTAATGGAAAGCGATCTTTACCAAACCAATTACCCTTTTTTCTCAGCACTGCATTATCGCTTTGATTGCAACTGCCAGTCCTTTGTAAATGAACTTTCTGATTTCAATGATGTTTTTTTAAAATGTAAGATAGAAAGAAGTAGCATTCATAGCGCGTGCTATGCTCTATTTTGAAATCTGTTCCTCTCTTTTTTTTTTTTTATTTTCAGTGCCCATTGTCTGGGGAAAATGGACGGAAGGGTTACATAGTATCTACAAATATCCAAGCGACTATTATTAATATTATTATAACGTCTGCTTTTGTACTGAAGCTCAATTAGAAAAAGATAGGAGAAATATTTTGTCACCTTGTCAAGTGCACAGGAAATGTTTCCAATGTTTTCTTTGACATATACATTATCTGAAAGCATTTTAGAACTTAAAGTAAAATTATAATAATAGGCATGAAATGCTATATATATATATATATATATATATATATATATATATATATATCAAACACACTAGGGCCTATTTTAAAAGATGCCTATAGATGGATGGATAGCTAGATAATAGATAGATAGATGATAGATAGATTGATTGATAGATAAATGATGATAGATAATTGATAGATAGATAGTAGATAGAAGAAATAGATAGATGATAGATAGATAGATAATAGAAAGATATATAGATAGATATAGAAGATAGATAGATATAGAAGATAGATAGTAGATAGAATGAGAAATAGATAGATAGATAGATAGATAGATAGATAGATAGATAGATAGATTAGATAGATAGATAGATAGAATGAGAAATAGACAGATAGATAGATAATAGATAGATAGATAGATAGATAGATAGATAGATAGATAGATAGATAGATAGATATAGAAGATAGATAGTAGATAGAATGAGAAATAGATAGACAGATAGATAGATAGATAGATAGATAGATAGATAGATAGATAATAGATAGATAGATATAGAAGATAGATAGTAGATAGAGAGAAGAGATGGATAGATATATAATAGAGAAAAGAGATAGACAGATAATAGAAGAAAAGAAAGAAAGAAAGAAAGAAAGAAAGAAAGAAAGACCAAAGATAGATGATAGATAGATAGATAGATAGATAGATAGATAGATAGATAGATAATGTTTTCCGTTTTTTTGTATAGCAACAAAATATTTACCAGCACTATATGGGTATCAATGACACCTACATCAGTACATATTCTCATTGGGAGTTGATATCTATTTACACTGGATACCAGTGTTTTGTGTGTAGATAGATAGATAGATAATCCAAATAATGAGGCAGCACTCCAGGCTTGGTGAAGGGTGGTTAACCCGTTTATTCCGTGCAAAGTTTCAGCCCTACTTAATGGGGCCTTTGTCAAGCAATGTGAAGGTGTCAACAGTGACCTTATATAGCAGTAACAATTAATTTACAGACATGATTGATTCATTGGTACATGATTAAAGATACATAATAGATAGACAGTTAAATAAATAATATATAATAGATAAATAGATAATATAAGATAGATAGATTGATAGATAGATAGATAGATAGATAGATAGATAGATAGATAGATAGATTTTCAGTTATACTTTGCATTCTGTAGTATTGATCTTTTAAAGGTCAGAAAATGAACTAACATTAAGTGAGGGAAAAAAAGCAGATGAAAAGCATGCTTTCTAAGTGTTGTAAAGCAACAGCGACATTTATGCATTTTCCAACGTTCAAGGGGAAATAAAAAGCTTTTCGCTAAAAATTAACTTTCTTTCCGCGCATAACTGTTTCTTTTATAATACATAATAATGTGAGATAATACATAACCACTGAGCGGCAGCTTTATGTATTTATGGCTGTGATTTGGGAAATTATATCATTACTCACAAGTGGAACATCAAAAAAGATCTACAAGCAATTTAGCCATTCCTTAATACAGTAAGTGGAAATAGATGCACCATTTTGCTTCCCACAGTTTTGACTTGCATTGTGCCATATGAGTTTTGAAAAGATTTCTTTTTTTATTGTTTTCCCCTTTTTTCCACTAATAAAAGAGATTGAGCTAAAGCCAAGCTCTCTGTTGATGATCAAGTGAGAGAAAAATGCTAGTTGTTGATTTTCGCTCCTTTGATACAATGTAATGATTCATTTAAAGTATAGCCACCTGGCAGGTCCAATTCTTGGAAGCCAAGAAATGTGTTTTTGTTGCAAAGCTGTATTTTCGAAATGTGTTTTTCACAACAGACATCACTTGGAGCATATTAACTTTGTATGGGTTCCTCAAACGGCACACAAAAGCTAGATTTGAGGATTTGATATTTATTCAATTCTTCACTTTTGTTAGAATCCCGTTCTTTTCCAAATGCTAGTTTTAGAAACAATTTACAAAATTTAATATGCAGCCTGTAATGAAGAAAAAAAAACTATTGTGCGGTGAAATAAAGCCACATGTGATTAAAAATGCATGTTTAAACAGTCTAGCTATCTGGCTCAACGCAATGTTGTAAGTCTGTCACAGTTACTAATATAGAACCACAATGGCTAACCCATAAATGTCCAGCTGCTTCTGACTATTGTGGGCCCTGGCTCTATATTTAAAGCATTGGTTTACTTTCAGAGAGCCTACGCTTGTTTATTAGGGAATCACCTATATGGCAATCCCCAATGTACTACTTTTATTGAAAGTGCTCCCTTTATGTGGTAGGGGGGCAATAGTAAAGCAGAAAAACTGCAGGGGATTGTAGCCCATCAGCTGCGACAGATTGCTTTACAAGTGCCTACTGTGCTATGGGGAGCGTAAAGGCAAGAGAATATGAATGTACACAACTATAAGGGAGATCCAGTTGTCATTAGTCTTTCCTTTACCAGGGGCAAATATCCAGTTCCATGCCCTAGTCCTGTATTTAAAACCCTGGCTGAGTCTAGTGTGGTCCCCTTCTCCTCCCAAGGCACCCAGGGCACATGCTCCATGAGCATCCCTTAGATTCTCTCTTCATGTGTGAAAGATAGACGGCGAAAGATAAAGCAAAATGCATCAGATTTATCAATGCGACGTACATGACATGGTAAATGATGACACTTTCAGACAATTTTGTTACCTCACCTGTTTTAGATACCTTTCAATAATATCAAGGTAAGTAGAAATGTGTGAATTTCTGTAAATTCAGTTCGGATCCGATTTGACCGCATCGACTGTGTTGATTCAACTCAAAACAGAAGTGTGTCAACTGCCGTGAAAAGCTGTGGTTGACATTCTGTTTTCTCTCTCTCAAAATTTTTCCCGAATAGAATTACCTAATATTCTAATTCTGTAGAATATAATTTTTTTCCAAAAATTTGGGTCAAATTCTGATAGAATAGATTTGCTCTTATCTAAAAAATAAGTGTAAAAATATTTACCGTAATTTTAATTTTTTTAATGTGTAGGGGCAGTGATGGTGACCATTTTTGTAATATACTTTAATTACTGAAATTATACATTTATATTAGAAAAATGGCTCTAAAGTGGCCCATTTTGAGCCTTAGCAACGCTCCTCTGTCTTCTGTTTACATAACAGTGGAGACTTGCTCAACACTGACTGTGTTATATAAACAGAAGACAGAGGAGCGTGGCTAAGGCTCAAAATGGGCCACTTTAGAGCCATTTTTCTAATATAAATGTATGATTTCAGCAATTAAAGTATATTACAAAAATGGTCAGTATCACTGCCCCTACAAATTACAAAAATAAAAAAGAATGACAGTTACACTTTAAATAATACACAAGAATGCCCACATTTATATAAAACTGGGTTTTTTAAAAAAAAAACTTTTTAAAGCATTAGTGTTCTTATTAATCCCTGTTGATGCCTTTCAGACAATACTCCACTTTACTACTCTACTTTCTGTAGATCTCTGCTGATCCGGGCTCAACACTCTGGAAAAAGCTGGATATACCCACTTAGGCAATCTGGCCTCAGAGGTTTACCTGCAAGCCGTTGACTGGCTGACCATGATACAACAGGTTCAACCTCTTCAATATACCGTCTTTGGTACATTTTTTGAGTTGTGTAGTACATGATCCTGTTAGATGGTTAATGAGACAATGGTGGTGGCTTATTAGCGGGTGTCTCTTAAGAGGCTGATAATGATGGGTGAGAAAAGATTATTTTGTCCTGGAATGCAATAGTCTGCATGTCATGGCTAAAGGAATGCTGCTTTCCTACTGTGCTAAAAAATGTGTATCCGCAGGCAGCATACGGCCATGTAAATGAGCCCTAAGGCTACATTTACACAACAGTTAAAAAAAAAATAAACGGATAAACTGTCTGTGTTTCATGGCCATTTTACATCAGTGTGTGTATCTATTTTGTGTCTGTGTATCTGTTTTTAATGTCCGTGCTGCATCTGTTTTTGAAAACAGCTGTTCCAAATGGACATTAAAATCAGATGAATTTCATTGTATTTTTTTTTTAACCCCAATTCCTGCAGTGCCCTCAGTTTATATAATGCCTCTCTGTAGCCCCCCACATGTCATAGTATGGCTTCCATAATGCCCTCAGTATAAATATTTGCCCCTGTAGGTGCCCCAGTAGAATTATTTTGCCCCCATAGTGCCCCCAGGATTTATATATTGAGCCATATTGCATCCAGTATATACAGTCCCTGACAGAAGTTCTGTCGCTTATCCATGTTGTGGAAACCAAGGCTTATAACCTGACTTAAAATTCATCCATTGGTTTTAGAAATGACTCATATGAAAGCTGAAACCCTCCCAAATGAGGTTTTTTTTTACGAAAATAAATTTGCTTCACTGCTGAAATATTGATCATTTAATGAACACAGAAAGGTCAGATTTTGGAAAGACAAAAGTTTTTTCACCTTGTCATATACTGTAATGCACCCAATCCTACTGTAGTTTACAGCCCCACCTGTGCTCATTAATTAATCGGTTAATTAGTGGGTGTGTATAAAAAACTCCAGCACCCCAGACCTTCACTTGAACTGCAACTTGACCTCTGACAACATGCCAAAAATCTACCCTGCAACCAAAGCCTTGATTATCAAGAGGCTGAAGACCAGATCCACGGCAGAGGTGGCTGGCACCTTTAATGTGTCTCAGCGTCAAGTACAAAGAATTAAAAAAAGATATGAAGAGACCGGAGATGTTTTTGACAAGCCCAGGTCTGGCAGACCACGCAAGACAACTGCTCAGGAGGAACGTTTGTCGGTTCGAAAATCAAAAGCCAGCCCATCTTCCAGTGCAGCAGAGCTAGATCATAAAAGGAGTCAAATTTTGCAGCAGGATGGTGCTCCATCTCATACATCCATCTCTACATCAAAGTTCCTCAAGGCAAAGAAGATCAAGGTGCTCCAGGACTGGCCAGCCCAGTCATCAGACATGAACATCATTGAGCATTGTTTGGGGTAGGATGAAAGAGGAAGCTTGGAAGACAAAACCAAAGAATCTTGATGAACTCTGGGAGGCATGTAAGACTGCATTCTTTGCTATTCCTGATGACTTCATCAGTAAATTGTATTAATCATTGTCGAAACGCATGGATGCAGTCCTTCAAGCTCATGTAAGTCATACAAATTATTAAATAGGGATCTAATAGCACCACAACTTCATTCACCAATGTTATGAAACATATCTTTGTATTTGAAGTGAATTATTTGTTTGATTTTTACATTACTTTCTGTGGGCAACAAAACTTTTGTCTTGCTAAAATCTGACCTTTCTGTGTTAATTAAATGATCAATATTTCAGCAGTGAAGCAAATTTATTTGCGTAAAAAAAAGTTTTCAGCTTTCATATGAGTTATTTCTAAAACCAATGGATGAATTTTAAGTCAGGTTATAAGCTTTGGTTTCCACAACATGGATAAGCGACAGAACTTCTGTCAGGGACTGTATATATATAAGGAGCTCTGAAAAATAAAAGGTGGAATCTGATTGGGTGATATGGGCAGTCAGTTTTCCTTAACACCAATTTTGACAAATCCATCTTTTAATACATGATAAAGTTTTGTTTTTTTCTAAAATTATTCTTCTTATTTCTTGGACGGTGAGTTGAGTTATTTACCTTCAGGGGACGAGAATCTGCTGTGGTCCTGTGATGATGATACAGGTGCATGGATCATTGCAAGACAAAGCCCTGGCTGCACATTCTGATCAAATTCTGTGAATCCACCTGCCACAACAAGGCAAGCTCACTCGGATGGGTCCCAACACTAAAATATAAACATGGGGGAGATTGATCAAGACTGGCGTTCTCATACACCCTGCGCCATAGTGAGATGCGCCTAGTTTATGAAGAGACACATGCTTCATGCCTCTTAATAAATGAGGCACATTTATGGCCTACTGTGCACCAAAAGCTCAAATCTACTCCAGCTAGGTGCTGGTGTACATTGGGCTATAATGCTAGTTTCTGGTGTAAGTTATAGTAAATCCGATGGGCCACAGGAGGCTCTGCCTCTCTCACTAAGCCCCACCCCTTTTATCGACACTTTAGAAAAGTTACAAGAAGCTCAAAAATGAGTAAATTATGACGCAAATATGGAATGCTCCATAATGTGCAACTTATCAACACCACAAAAGTTTTGTTAAAGCTTTAATAAATCTCCCCCAGTGTGTCTGTGCTATGGCAGACCTCCTTCTCTGGAAGAGTAGGAATACGTTTTATTATATACTAATTACAAACATTCTTGGAAAAGTGAGAGGCCTTGACTCAAGTGAGAGATAGGTACCTGTACCTATCTCTCACTTGAGTCAAGGCCTACAAAGTGAACTAAGTAAAAGTAAGAATCATCTTTATCCTATGAAGAACTAATTCACGGATAGAGATGAGTGAATCTTCAAAGATTCGGTTCAGCGAATGTTCGCTGAATTTTTAAATCTTCAAAGATTCACTTTGGCAATATTTGCCGAATTTTTAAAAAGATTTGCCTCGGATAAGATTCAATTCAGTTTGAGTTGCGTTAAATATTCGTGTTCTGAGAACATTCCCGCGAATACGTACGCATGAGTATACAAAGTGCGTACGAAGCTTTAGCTAACGAACATACAGTAAAAGTACCCTACTTAACTGAATACGTACGCATTAGCATACAAATTATCAGATGTGTAGCATTAGTGTACAAATGATATGATGCATACGTAGCGTTAGCGTACAAAGATTTAAGAAGAATCTTCCGAAGCGAATCTAAAAAGATTCGGATTTGCTTCAGTGTAGGAAATAACTAAGATTCGTATTGAATCTACGAAGCGGCGAATAGATTCGCTCATCTCTATTCACGGAGTAGATTGGAAAATTGCATATATTTGTATTATACAATAAATAAGCATTATTTGGTAAAATCAAGAAGATCTAGCTATAGCAGTCCTCTCAGATGTGGTAGTTTGACGTGACAGCCTAGGCATAATAAAATATGGCCTTGTGTCAATCGTTATGTATTGTGTCACTGCTGTTGGCAATATAGGAACAGTCATGAATTGTTAACATAAGAAGCTTGGTAGTCCATAGCATAAGACAACCCATGTGACTGCTATAAAGCCCTTAAAGAGAAGGAAGGAATCCATCTATACAGGCCCTACAATGCAAACAAACACTGATGGGGCCCGAGGAGTACCTTGAAGCTCCGGAATGCAAACTCAGGATACCCACATTTATAATCATGGTGTCTATGGCCCTCTTAAAGGGGTTATGCCATGATTGGTGTAAAAAATTAAATCCAGACATCATATAGTACCAGACAATATCTGTCACGGGGAGCTGGCGGCGGGCTTCCTCCGTGCAGTGCCACTTGACTCCCACTGTTGTTCAGGAGCGAGAATGAGATGTGTGACCTCGTCTCCATGACAACAGGGGCGGGGAGGACCCGGCGCGCGTTCAGTCTCTGCGCGACCGGCATCCTCCCCATCTCCTTGATGACAGGCAGGAGGAGCTTCAGCTATGAATATGTGTGCTATAGGTCACGTGACGCTAGCCACGTCACGTGACCTACCTCTGAGTACTGGCAAGAAAGCCAACACTTCCTGTTTCACTTTTGGAGTTAGGTCATGTGACGCTGCCTCGTCACATGACCTACTTGGAGCCCTATTTAAAAAGGCAGCCTGCCAGCCACAGGTTGCCTGAGATTGGTCTATACCTCCAGTGCTAGTGCTTGCTAATCCTCATTGTGACTACTGTGTTTTGGACTTCGGCTGTGTATTTTGGACCTTGCTTTTGCTCTCTCCCCTGGTTTTGACGTGACTTGTGTTTGTGTTCTGTCTTTGTTTGTTGTATTTTCCTCTTGTTCCCCTTCCCTTTACGCCCTAGCACTTATTCAGGCTAGGGATTGTCGCCCAGTTACGCTCTGTTACATAGGACGGGCCGTGTAAGTAGGCAGGGACAGAGGTTGGGGGTCAAGTTAGAGCTCACTACTCCCCGTATCGTGACAATCTCTTAACAAAGCTAGAACCAGCCTTGCAACTCACAGGGATCCAGAAATCTCCTCATTCATTTATCCAATTCTTCTGATAGATTTATTTCAGGCTGGCAGCTCAGGGTGTGTGTTCTTTCTGCTGCAGCTCTCTCCCTATCACAGCTCATATGGTGTGTCCCTTCTGCTGTAGCAGCTTCCTTGTAACTGCCACAGCTTCCAACAGAAGATACGGCTGGTGGCAGTTGAAGATTGAAACTGAGCACGTGCGACCACCTCAGTGAGGTGGACAAGAAATAAGTAAGAGAACAAAAAGCAGGTGGCACTTTACAGATACATTTTATTGAATAGGTCAGTGGCAATAAAACATTTTTAATTACACGCAATTACAAAAGTATATAGATCCAGGTGCTGGTTTAAAAAATGTAGGATTTTTGTGGCAGAACCCATTTATGGCACCAGGGCCCGGTTGTGATTGCTATCTCTGCACCCTCTATAGCTGTGCCCTGGTGGAAGGCATCCATCCACAGATTAGATATTCCAGGTGGAGGGCTTATAAACTTCACATCTTCCAATTTAAGGTGGTAAAAGGTGTGGCGGTTCCAACCAGCCCCAGAAAATGGGGCAGGGGATCCCCTTCCCTCTATATATGCACTGGCAAAAAGAGAAGATGAGGCCAAGGGTGGACTGGGAATTTAAAGTGGCCCTGGAAAAAATACTAAAAGTGGCCTCGTTGTGTAGTCGGGTCCAAATTGATGGAAGACGGGGCCAACACAAATAGGCGCGGCCATCAATAACATATTGCGGCATATTATACCACCCCAACAATGCAAAATATCACAGTGCATCACAACATACTGCCACCCCCAAAACCTTCCATTGGCCGGCCGTGAGGAGGGCCCCCTGGATATCGGCCCACCAGGAAATGTCCTTGTAAGGTCTATGGCCAATCCGCCCCGGGATGAGGCAGACACAAATATTAAACTTGCAATAAAACTGTTGACTGAAACAAAGTCAATGTGTGTGACATATCGTCCCTACATGATTACAGTGACTCAGATAAGGTATATGGCGGTCTATAGTCTGCGCTGTATTAATCTAACCCTAACATGGCTGGAGTAATGTGTACTAGGGGTTGTATATGAATACATGTCTGCTAGCACTGTGATCATAGTCATCAAAGTCATCATAGCAGTCTGTATTTTTCATACGTTGTATCTCAGTCATCTCACATTGTTTCAGCAGGAGTGATCTACCACAACTACAGAGCAAATGACCTCCCGGCGGGCGTAAAATTCATGTTTCCTGCACAAATGTTATAATTAATAGCGGAGCTGGAAGAGAAATTTATAACAAGAAGAACGATCTGCTGGGCACAGCAGCTTGTCAAAAAGAAGGAAATTCCACTACAGATTAGCTTATTTTTAAGCATGTCAGGCTCTACATACAAACATGATATATTGCTTCCTTGTAATGTCTGCCTAGGTCCAAACGCTGCAGGCTGTGTCAGAGAATGCTGTAAATTTTGTCTGAGTCAGGGCATTGCTGATTGATCTCTGAGTGTAAAATCGATAAGAAGACACTGTCATTTTCTTAAAGGATGAGCTAGAAAAGAAAAATAAATTAAGACTTGAATGAATGTCTATCTCCAGCGCTCATTAATTCAGTGTGGGTTCTACTTTGTTAATGCTATGTCCACAACTTTAATCTTCCAGGTGCTTTTCTAGTGGATACAGATAGCCGCCTTTTGTTATGTTATGTATATTTCATCCGCATGTGGAGGAAATAAAGTATTTAGCCTCTTCCTTGTCGGCGCACTTGATGAATCCAGTTATTTTTGAGAAATACATCACTTGGCTACTGATTAACTTAAAAATGCAAACCTATTGTCTTTCCTGCATGCCCTTCATCAGGGAGAACAAGCCAGCCGGGCTCATTTGTCATGAATTGTTACCACAAATAAAGATTATCACACATTTTTATTTAATGTTCTAGATGAAGATTAATTTACTTGGTTCCTTCACTCAATGACTTTTTGCCAAGAATGCATATTTTAATATTCCCTCTTATTCATTGCTTTAATTTCCACACATCTTCCTTCTTCAAAGCCGATGATGGCGAGCACACATATGCATGTATTATTTTTCCTCGGCTGGTTTCCATTGTGACCTTACCTGTCTAGGCATATTCAGATCAATGGAAAAGTTGAAAGTTCCTTCTAACCATCCACATTTATAGTATATCTAGATATGCCATATGTACCTCAAAGGTGGTGGGCCCTATAAAAGACAAATCAAAGAGAACGGCTGTGGAGCTTTGCTTCTTTAATATTCCCAACTGTAACCAGATTGTACGTGAGTTAAGATGGTATTCACTCACCAGTGGTTTTGAAATATTACCAGGATATCCAATACGAGGCCTGGCCATAGACATTAGCTGTTTGGCCAACAGCTATTCCTCCAAACCCAATCCCTGTACTTGGCTCAGCTGAGCATACATGAGTTCTCATAGGGAAAAAGTGAGTTGGTTGATGACAGACACCTAGAACTATGGATCGGGCATGTTGAAATCCAACAGCCTGATCCCTGTTTTCACTGGCATCTGCAAGAGGAGGAGAGGTGCTTTCAGGTTCAGAGAATAATACGTTTGGCTATGTTAAGTATTTGATCATCCAAGACAAATGCAAACCTGTGTTTTGAGATAAGTGAAGGGAAAGAAGATAAAAGCATGCTGAGAGGCCCAGGAGGAAGAATAATAAGATATATTACAAAGTTTCTTGTATTCGCCTGTACTATTCTTTTTTTAAAACTTCCCCTCCACACCACCTCACCCCTAGAGGGTCTCACTGACTGATGGACAGTCAACAAATGCTATCAATCTAGTAGTCAAAAACTATGTCATATTGAGCTCACCATCAAACCATTCACTACTCATATACCACTGCTGCTAGTATAATATATTACCATAAACTAGTTAAATACTGTAATATTAAAATATCACATTTTCCATTTAAGGTGTCACACACACAGTTTAAATATCGCCATAAGATTTACAAATAAAATCACTATAAAATGCTAAATAATAATGTCACCCACTGCTCGAATTATACTGTCATAATATCGCCAGTGAATATGTTGCTAACACAATACCATCATACCATGCCTAAATAATGCTATACAATGCTTATAGAGGATAGCCCATGCTAAACTAGCCCGCCCCCACTGATAGTATGACAAGATGAATGAGCAAATGGATTGTTTTTTTTTAATTGCCCACAAGTCACAAAAGATGCTGCAAATGGTCCCCGTTCACAGCTATGCATCTTCGGATACTTCGTATTATGTTGGCTGATACTGCTCCAGATCTTCAGCAGTGATGCTGCGGAAGAAAAAATGTCCTGCTTTTTCCAACAAGATGGGGCAACATGCCACACTTCATGAAACTCACTGGCACGGGTTCATGAAGGTTTACGGAGGAGTGAACTGTGAGCAAGGGGTTATGGCCACCACGTTCCCCAAACTTGTCCACATGAAATTTTTATCTGTGGGGAAATTTAAAACAGAAAGTGTCCACTAACAATCCACATCCCCTGGATGAACTCAAGGAAACATCACAGACACTATATGCAGCATCACTGCTGAAGGGCTGCAAGCAGTATCAGCCAACATAATCCGACCTGCCCAAAGATGCAGAGATGTAAATGGGGACCACTTTCAGCATCTTTTGTGACTTGTTTGTAATTTAAAAAAAAAAAATCCACTTGCTCGTTCATCGGGTCATCCTATCGCTGGAGGTGGGCTACTTTTTCATGGGCCACCATGTGTAATACAGATCTGCTTTTTGTCTTCTTCACTGAAACATTGTTTTTTCACATTCATTCCAGATTAGGAGATTATGAAATAGTAACAAGGCATTGCTATGTAACCTACCTGGCAAAAACTGGTTTCTACAAAGAGAATACTAAGTTACCAAGACAAAATTTTATTGATTATGTTAGACCTGTGCCATTTACAGCTACACTTCTGTCAAATCATTTTTTTAGTAAAAAAAAAAACAAGTATAAAGGTACGGCCACACATTCAGATTTCCTGATGCAGTTTTGGAAGCCAAAATCAAGAGTGGGTCATGAGTAGAGAAATTACTCCTTCTCCTCCTTTGTTAATTTACTTCTTTATAACTCCCCAAAAACTAAAATGGTATGGTCCATGTTTATATCAATTGTATTTTTATCTTTTACCTTTATACTTCCATTCTTGAGAACATCTTGCCCCTTTCACAGTTGAAATCATCAATAAAAGACAACTTGACAAAAAGTTCACTTTACAGTTTTTAAGGATTAAGTTATTTCATGTTGTCTGCTATTTTCAGAAATATAGATAGTTCCAACTAGACTTGAGCGAATCGAGCTTCGGATCATAGATCCGAAGTTGATATGTTCAAAAACTTCTGTTTCTGTACAGCATTAAAATGTTTTCGCTCTGTGAAACCAAACTTCATCCCTGCCGAAGTTGCGTGACACTTTCTTTGAATTACTACAGTATTCCTATCTGTGTATTTTAACACATTTTAAAATAGTGGGCTTTGGTACTGAAGTAGCAGCCAACCTCAGATTTCTATTTTAAAATGTTTTTAAATACGCAGATAGGAATACCGTACTAATTCACCGAAGTCTGGCGTGACTTTGGGCAAGACGAAGTTTGGCTCCACATAGCCAATACATTTTAATGCTGTATGGAAATAGCATTAACACTGAAGTTTTTGAAAGAATCAACTTCGGATCTATGATCCGAAGCTTGATTCGCTCAAGCCGGGTTCAAACATTCTGCTGGTAAAATTTTTAGAACAGACATTGGTTATAGGATATGGCCAGGTTTCGTCTTGCAGTTTGGAAAGCCAAAAACAGGAGTGAATTCAATTAAGAGGTAAAGTTGTATCTGTCCTTTTATACTTCCAAAACTGCACTTAGAAACCTCAATGTGTGGTCATGCACTAATGGTCCAGACTAGGGATGAGCGAACTTTTGAAAAGTTCGGTTCGGCGAACTTTTGTGAAATTCGGATTCATACGAACCGAACCTATAACGAACCTTGCTATAACGGCTGAATAATTGCAGCTACAATAGTGGGAGTCTGATAGGGTATAGTTTCGTTTAGTTGCAGTTGCTATTACAATGAAAAAAGTGGAAAAAATCAAAGTTCAAAAATAGTCGTCGACAGCCAGGTCGACAACATTTGACAGCATTGAAGATGTCCGCTTGAGCAGTCCATGTCATGCCAGAGCACCAAAAACACACGGTAGATCGTGGCACCAGCCCAAGAATAGGCTGCGTTGAAGTTGATGCGGTCTCCGTGACATCACAGGTCAGAAGACAGACAGGCGTACCATTTAATTAGACCTTGTGCACCCCAGAACAGGTACACATTAGCCAAGGTGTAAGTGATTACACGGGACATAGGACACAAAGTGCAAGTTGGCAACGCCGGCAGCATTGCCTTGGACCCAGTAGGAACATTTGACAGTGGAACCAGCAGGAGTTATAGTACTGTATTGGACCCAGTATGGTTGAGAACAGACAATTGACGGAGGAGGAGGCGGCAGCACTTGATAGCACCCAGGCCAGTATGGTTGAGAACAGACAATTGACGGAGGAGTAGGCGGCAGCAGTACTTGATAGCACCCAGGCCAGTATAGTTGAGAACAGACAATTGACGGAGGAGTAGGCAGCAGCACTTGATAGCACCCAGGCCAGTATAGTTGAGAACAGACAATTGACGGAGGAGGAGGAGGCAGCAGCACTTGATAGCACCCAGGCCAGTATGGTTGAGAACAGACAATTGACGGAGGAGGAGGAGGCAGCAGCACTTGATAGCACCCAGGCCAGTATAGTTGAGAACAGACAATTGACGGAGGAGGAGGCAGCAGCACTTGATAGCACCCAGGCCAGTATGGTTGAGAACAGACAATTGACGGAGGAGGAGGAGGCAGCAGCACTTGATAGCACCCAGGCCAGTATAGTTGAGAACAGACAATTGACGGAGGAGGAGGCAGCAGCACTTGATAGCACCCAGGCCAGTATGGTTGAGAACAGACAATTGACGGAGGAGGAGGAGGCAGCACTTGATAGCACCCAGGCCAGTATAGTTGAGAACAGACAATTGACGGAGGAGTAGGCGGCAGCACTTGATAGCCCCCAGGCCAGTATAGTTGAGAACATACAAGGTGTATGACTCAGCCCTCCCTGCTGCACTGCAGAGACAATGTTCCTCCCATTGTCTGCTACCACACTTCCCACCGTTAGTTGACGTGGGGTCAGCCATTGATCGATCTCCTCCCTGATGGTCCGGAGGAGCTCCTGCCCACTGTGGCTCCATTCACCCAGGCTCACCAAATGGAGGACAGCCTGAGAGCGCTGGGCCTGACATCGGTGGTAAGACACCGGGGCAGGTTGGACTGCTGTCAAAGTGGCGGATGGTTGCAAGGTGGTCGAGGCAGAACTTGTGCTTCCCGCTGCTGGCCCCCTAAAGCACCCTGGAGGTGACAGTGGCAAGAATGGGCCAACTTCCTGATGGTCTTCTGGGAGGATGTTGACCCAATGGGCAGTAACAGACATGTACTGCCCTTGGCCATAATTTGAGGACCAGACATCAGCACTCAGGTGCACGGTCTTGGACACCGAGAGTCCCAATGAGTCGCCCACCTTTTTCTGCACATAACTGTGCAGTGATGGGACAGCTTTGCCAGAGATGTAGTGGCGGCTGGGGACTCGCCATCTGGGGTGCGCACACGCCATGAAATCCCTGAAAGGCTGGGAGTCCACGAGGTTGAAGGGCAGGGACTGAAGCACCAGCAGCTTAACCAGGTGTCCAGTCAGTTTCTGGGCTATGGGATGGCTGCTGGAATACACCTGACGTCTGCCCATGGACTCAGTCATGGATTGCTGCCTCATTAGCGGTGTAGATGGCAGTGACACTGTGCTGGTGCTGGCACCTGAGGCTGACGAGCCCTGAGTTGCACTGAGAGGATGCTGCATGATGGGTTCTGCAGTGTATAGTGCATCCTGACAGGAGGTGGTATTGGGGTCACGGTTCTTCCAGGCCTGTTGGTGTTGCCTTTCCATGTGCTTTCGCATCGATGTTGTCCCGAGATTATCACCCCTGCCACGACTGACCCTCTCATTGCACAGCAGGCACAAAGCGATGTGCTTATCTTTCCCCAGGCGGAAGAACTGCCAGACGACAGAGGACCATGGTTTGCTGACAGCCACGGGGGGTCTTGCTGGCTGTTGACTGCCACTGCTGCCTGAGGGTGCCCTCTCAGGACCAAGGCTTTGAGAGGGTGATCTCTGCCTTGTAGCTTGGCTTCTATCCCTCCCTCTTGTGCCTCGGTTCCTTGCAACAGTGGGATGTTGCTGCGTCGGTGGCACCTCTATTTCCTCCCCTGATGATGAGGATGATCCTGCTTGAGGGGGCCACGTCAAATCAGCGACATCGTCATCAAACTGATACAAGCATGGATACTCAGGCACAGGATGTTGTAAGTGCCAAAGGAGAAAGTAGTACCAAGCAGTCAGGGGCAGTAAGTGGAATGAAAAAGAAGAGAAAGCATCTCCTTGTTGGTGACTCGATTGTTAGAGGTGTTGCTTTAGGTCAGAATGAGGATGGACTGAAGGAGGTGAGATGTCTTCCTGGTGCTACTACAAGCAGGGATAAAAGACGGATCACAAATATTGTTAAGGCTGCAACAAAGGAGACTGAAGTTGATCTGGTTATTCATCTCGGTACAAACGATTTGTCCCAGAAAAATGTTGATGTGGTGAAAATGGAATTTCAAAGTCTCAGCCTGGAGCTGAGCAGAATGACAGATTCCATTACTTTTTCAGAGATTTTGCCAGTCCACTCTCAAAATATTAAGGCATGTCGTATCCTGGAGTTCAATGGTTGGCTAAGGCAGTGGTGTAAAGATGAAGGTTTTGGGTTTGTTAGTCACAATGTTAGTAGGTGGAGTAGCAAGGACATGTACAAGAGAGATGGTCTGCACCCGTCACACAAAGGCACTGAGGTACTTGGAGAAGAGTTCAGGTGTTTTTTTCGACAGGCATTTAAACTAGAAGGAGGGGACAGGAATTTTATTGAGGAGAATGATTTCTGTCCCCGAACAGTTCTGGTGAACCAGGGTATTGAGCGTCTTGACAAGCAATCTGTTAGTGTGGTGGATACAGTTGTTGGTGCAGATGAAGTGGTCGCTGATGCTTTAGATACTGATGCTAGTGCGGTGGATGATGTTGGTAATGTTTTCAGGGAGGTAGATGGAGTTGTTGGTGATAAATGTAATGTTCTTCATGTAATGTGTACAAATGCTCGCAGTTTAGGCAACAAGCTCTGCGAGCTAATATCAATAGTTTGTAGAGATAATTTGGACTTGGTTGTAATAACAGAGACATGGTTCAGAGATTGCAATGACTGGGAAACAGCCATCCCAGGATACACTTTGTATAGGAAAGATAGGGTGGAGAAAAGGGGGGGTGGGGTCGCCATTTATGTTAAAAATACCATAAGACAGCAACAGCGATCCAAAATTCATGTAAGGAGTTGGAGACTCTCTGGGTCTGCTTGCAAAATAAAAAGGGATCTGTTACCAGAGTAGGTGCTATCTATAGGCCTCCAGGGCAATCTGAAGAGCATATCATTATGCTGGTGGACGAGATTACCCAAATGGCAGTAAAGGGAGATATTGTAGTTATGGGAGACTTCAACATGCCAGATGTTGATTGGAATATCCCTTGTGCGTCCACATGCAAAAGTAGGAACATAGTAGAGGCCCTGACGGGTATGTCCCTAAAACAGTTGGTGAAAGCGCCAACTAGAGGTGAAAATATCCTAGATCTGGTATTTACAAATTGGAATCTGGTATCTGAGGTGAAGGTGGGAGAAAATCTGGGTTCTAGTGACCACCAAAGTTTGTGGTTTGAAATCCAAACTGACTGTGAGAAATCCCATTCTGCAACCAAAGTATTGGATTTTACGAAGACCAAGTTTGAGGTTATGGGAGAATATGTAAAGAAAGAATTAAAAGGGTGGGATAAAACAGCAAGAGCGAGTGCTCAGTGGAAGGCATTTAAAGAAGTCCTCTTAAAGGCAACTAGACTATATGTTAGACAAATTAGCAAAAGGAAAAGAAAGAGAAATCCACTATGGTTTACTAGAGAGGTAAGAGCTATAGTGAATGATAAAAAGTCTGCCTATAGGAGGTATAAAGAGTCTGGAAGTGTAGCGGACAGAGAAGTTTATAAAATTATACAGAAGAAGACAAAACAGAGTATTAATGCTGCTAAAGCTTCAAAGGAGGAAGAAATGGCCAAATCTGTTAAGGAGGGAAATAAAACCTTCTTCAGATATATTAGTGACAGGAAGAAGAAAAACTGCGGCATTACAAAACTTAGCAATGGAAAAAATCTGTATATAGATGGGAATAAGACGGTCGCTGACCATCTAAATAACTACTTCTGCTCAGTTTTTTCAGATGGCGACTTTCATAATCAGAACATGGCTGGACATAGCATGGCCTCTAGTTGTAAGGTTTTAGCCCCAGTGTTTTCAGAGGCCGATGTTCTACAAGAACTTGTCCGGCTAAAGTTAAATAAGGCAATGGGTCCAGATGGCATCCACCCCAGAGTTCTTAAAGAACTCCAATCTGTGATTGTTGGCCTCCTGACTGATCTGTATAATCGGTCCCTTCTTACAGGAGATGTTCCTGATGATTGGAGAATGGCTAATGTTGTACCCATTCACAAGAAGGGTAGTAGAGAAGAAGCTAGTAACTATAGGCTAGTCAGCCTGACATCTGTAGTGGTAAAAATGATGGAAACTCTACTAAAAAAGAAGATAATTGACCATCTAACAACAAACAACTTGATGGACCCAAACCAGCATGGCTTTACTGAGGGCCGATCATGTCAGACTAATCTCATTGATTTCTTTGACTATGTAACTAAAGTGCTGGATGAAGGTGGTGCTGTGGATATCGCCTACCTGGATTTCAGTAAAGCTTTTGATACGGTTCCCCATAAAGAGCTGATAGAGAAGTTATCAAAAATTGGACTTAACCCCTGGATAATTCAGTGGATCTGCAGTTGGCTAAAGGACAGATACCAGAGGGTTGTTGTTAATGGAGTGTATTCTGAGCAGAGGCTGGTTACAAGTGGGGTGCCACAAGGATCTGCTCTGGGTCCTGCTCTGTTTAACATGTTTGTAAGTGACATAAGGGACGGCTTGGTAGGGAAGGTTTGCTTGTTTGCTGATGACACAAAAGTGTGTAATAGGATTGATGTTCCAGGAGGTGTCGATAATATGGAGAATGATTTATCTTTATTAGATAAGTGGTCAAAACAATGGAAACTTCAGTTCAATGTTTCCAAATGTAAAATAATGCACTTGGGGAGAAGAAATCCTCTATCTGATTATCGTATTGGCAGTTCTGTGCTAACAAAGACCTCAGAAGAGAAGGATTTGGGGGTAGTCATCTCTGACAGCCTCAAAATGAGTAACCAATGCAGCCAGGCGGTAGGGAAAGCAAATTGTATGCTTGGCTGCATAGCTAGAGGTATAACGAGCAGAAAGAGGGAGATTATGATCCCTCTGTATAGAGCTCTAGTGAGACCACATCTGGAATACTGTGTTCAATTCTGGAGACCTCACCTGCAAAAGGATATTGCTAAAATAGAACGGGTCCAAAGAAGAGCTACAAAAATGGTGGAAGGTCTAAAGCATAGAACTTATCAAGAAAGACTCCGAGTTCTTAATATGTATAGTCTGGAGGAAAGAAGAAAAAGGGGGGACATGATTAAAACCTTTAAATATGTTAAAGGACTGAATAAAGTTCAGGAGGGAAGGGTTATTAATAAGAAACTGAACACAAGAACAAGGGGGCACAATCTGAGGTTAGTTGGGGGAAAAATCAAGAACAACATTAGAAAATATTACTTCACTGAAAGAGTAGTAGAAGCTTGGAACAAACTTCCAGCAGAGGTGGTTGATAAATCCACAGTAACTGAATTTAAACATGCCTGGGATAAACATGTATCTATCCTAAGATAACAATAAAAGGATAATAAAAGGGCAGACTAGATGGACCAGGTGGTCTTTTTCTGCCGTCAATCTTCTATGTTTCTATGTTTCTATGTAAACTCTGCACCACTGCTACTTTCCTCTGGTGGCTGGGACAGAATATCAGGTGTGGCACTGGATGCCCCTCCCTGGCTCTGTTGACTCCTTACAGCCAACACCTCCTCTGGAGTCTCACTACGTTCCACCCGCTGACTTTGGTGGACTTTCTCCTCCTCATCACTAAAAAGTGGTAGAGACTCCAAGGGCAGATCAAGGTTTGCCAAGAGTTCCCTGGCAGAAGGTGCCCCAAAGGTGAGTGGCATTCTAATAACAGGGGACGGGGCAGAGGACTCTCGCTGACCGTCCCATGTAAGGGTGGTGTCGGAAGATCCAGCGGATGCTTGACTTCTTGTTTGGGAGCTTTGGGCGGTGGAACTGGAGGATTGGGTAAGCCAATCTAGAACCGCTGGCTGTGTGGTTCTTACTTGACCAGTGGCCATCAGGGGTAGCTGCACCCTGCTGCCACGCCTGTTACCCCGGCTGCCACCGGGCCTGGTGCTGCCACTTCTCCTACCCTCACCGCCTGCTGTTGCACTCCTTGTCTGGGAAGTGCTGGAAGTAGGACGCTTGGACATATTTTTATTTGGGTGGAGGAAAATTAAATGATGTATTTTTTTTTATACTTTTTTAAACTTTATTTTTTTATAACTTTTTTTAACTTTTTTTTTAACTTTTTTTATAACTTTTTTTTAACTTTTTTTTTAACTTTTTTTATAACTTTTTTTTAAACTTTTTTAAAACTTTTTTTTTGCGGCTAAACGGGGTTGACGGCACCCAGCTGAGCAGCAACGTGTAGCGTGTAGGGTCACAGGACAGGAATGCTACCTGTCCTGACTCTTTTCTCTCACTATTTCTTTTTTTATCACCCTATCTCTCCCTAGATCTCACAATTTTTTTATTTTTTTATCTCTCCCTATCTCTACCTATCTCTTGCTTTCTCAGCCTCTTTCCCTATCTATCACCTTATCTTCTATATCTAGCTTTCTCTTCCTCTCTCCTGCTTCTCTCACTAACCCTTTCTATTTCTTATCTATCTCTCCCTGTATCTATCTACTTGTTTGAATATCTATCTAACTATATCTTTTCTCTCTCTAACTAATGTGGAGCTCCTCTCTGTCTGATGTCTGGCGATGCACTGACAAGATGTCGGCGCTCTCAGACATTTCAGGGGCTGTGGGGTGACGTCACACATCTTTTTTTCACAGAAAACCAGGAAACAAGGGATTATAGGAGTAATAATCCCTTGTATCCTGGTCTATTCTGTGAAAAAAGTACAGTTTTGCGTTACCGTTTTTTTTTTTACCAGATTCGTTACGAACTTTTCAAAAGTTCGTTTCGGTGACGAACTGAACTTTTTGCAAAGTTCGTAACGAATCTGGTTCGTTACGGTTCGGTTCGCTCATCCCT
Source organism: Rhinella marina (assembly GCA_900303285.1). NCBI lineage: Eukaryota > Metazoa > Chordata > Amphibia > Anura > Bufonidae > Rhinella > Rhinella marina. The sequence goes on from ONZH01023181.1 coordinate 40,104, forward strand.
AGTCCAGACATCTCAAAGTCCAGATGGTACAAGATGTCGATGGGTCTAAAAGAAATGGTTTATAATAGTTACAGGAAGCAGCAATAAACCTTACTGACTACCCAAATTTGACATGAGTAGGACTCAAAAAATACCACAAAAATGCTGCACAAACTGTACATTAATACATATGCTTGTTTCCATAATTGGTGGTTTGTTTTATTCTTCAATTAGATTTTTTGAAGATGTTTTTTTTAACTCTGCCCTACAGAATTAGAAAAACATGACTGTACGCATCCAAAAACAGTGCTACATCTATCCTTCGGTTGTGTAATCATGTTTTCTAATCCTGGACTACCTTTTTTTAATATTGCTGTTTTCCCCATTAAAGCCACAGCGCATGCTCAGAAATTCACACACGTTTCCACCACAATCCTTTGTGTTGTTACATTTATATCACTGTAGAAAAAAGTCACATTGGCCAAAAAGCAAAGGGGTTTTCTCCTCATCTAATAGTGTAAACAATATAGTCAGAAAGTTTGGAAAATCAGACAATCCAGTACTTAGTTTGTCAACTATTTTTGACTTTTACAAACATTGCACTGCACATTTTAATACGGCTATGGATAATGTATCTTCCTTAGAGATGAGCAAGTAGTGAAATATTCGAAATTTCGAAATTCGATTCGAATAGACCGCGAAATTCGACTATTCGACCGAATATCGAATCCCATTAAAGTCTATGGGGAAAAAATGCTCGCCACTTGGAAATCTCAATTCGACCACTTGGAGGTCACCAAGTCCACCCTGGAACCTCAGAAAAGGATGCCAACACTGCTGGAATGCAACTAGGACAGCAGGGGAAGCATGTCTGGGTGCATATAACGCGCCCAAGTCGCACTATTACGCCACTATCACAGCCTCTCAACAATACACTCCAAACACAATATAACCTCTCTGTAAAGTGAGACCATACAAGGAAACCTTCTTTCCTCAACATTGCCATGGACCCCAAGCCAAACTAGACAAAAAAGAAGATAAAATTCTGCACCCCTTAAAATCACGTTGCCTATGACAACCACAGATGGCATAGGCAAGGGGGAAAGCAAATAGACCCCACCCCTAATTGTCATTGTGTGTGTGTGTGAGATGTGGTCAGACATGTCTTCTTTAAAATGTAAAAACAACTCAAAAACACATGCAGAAGCCTTAAAATGCCCAAATTGTTGGCGCTTGAGATGTCAGTGACCCGACCTGGCCCAGTGTCATGTCTAGCAGGTAAAGCAGTGGGGATGTTGAGGGATGCATAGGACCGCAAAAGGCAGGAAGAGGCCGTGGGCTGGCCAGAGGCTCATGGAAAATTTTGTGGAGGCCCAAGAGGTGAGACGTCTTAAAAATTGTGTGGAGGCTAAAGAGGTGAGACCTCTTAAACATTTTGTAGAGCCCCAAGAGGTGAGACCTCTTAAAAATTATGTGGAGGCCCAAGAGGTGAGACCTCTTAAAAATTATGTGGAGGCCCAAGAGGTGAGACCGCTTAAACATTTTGTGGAGGCCCAAGAGGTGAGACCTCTTAAACATTTTGTACAGGCCCAAGAGGTGAGACCTCTTAAAAATTATGTGGAGGCCCAAGAGGTGAGACCTCTTAAAATTATGTGGAGGCCCAAGAGGTGAGACCTGTTAAAAATTATGTGGAGGCCCAAGAGGTGACACCTCTTAAACATTTTGTGTAGGCCCAAGAGGTGAGACCTCTTAAAAATTATGTGGAGGCCCAAGAGGTGAGACGTATTAAAAATTATGTGGAGGCCCAAGAGGAGAGACGTGTTAAAAATTATGTGGAGGCCCAAGAGGTGAGACCTGTTAAAAATTATGTGGAGGCCCAAGAGGTGAGACCTCTTAAACCTTTTGTGGAGGCCCAAGAGGTGAGACCTGTTAAAAAGTTATGTGGAGGCCCAAGAGGTGAGCAATAAATATATACATTTTTCTTATTTACGGAGCAATTCTACGGCGGTTAAGGAGGAGGAGGAGGAGGTGGAGGAGGAAATGGCACTTCATACAGATGGCACTTCACTTTTGGCTGCTTTCCACTGTTAACCTCTTAAACCTTTTGTGGAGGCCCAAGAGGTGAGACCTGTTAAAAATTATGTGGAGGCCCAAGAGGTGAGCCATAAATATATACATTTTTCTTATTTACGGAGCAATTCTACGGCGGTTAAGGAGGAGGAGGAGGAGGAGGTGGAGGAGGAAATGGCACTTCATACAGATGGCACTTCACTTTTGGCTGCTTTCCACTGTTAACCTCTTAAACCTTTTGTGGAGGCCCAAAAGTTGAGACCTGTTAAAAATAATGTGGAGGCCCAAGAGGTGAGACCTGTTAAACATTTTGTGGAGTCCCAAGAGGTGAGACCTCTTAAAAATTATGTGGAGGCCCAAGAGGTGAGACCTGTTAAAAATTATGTGGAGGCCCAAGAGGTGAGCCATAAATATATACATTTTTCTTATTTACGGAGCAATTCTACGGCGGTTAAGGAGGAGGAGGAGGAGGAGGAGGTGGAGGAGGAAATGGCACTTCATACAGATGGCACTTCACTTTTGGCTGCTTTCCACTGTTAACCTCTTAAACCTTTTGTGGAGGCCCAAAAGGTGAGACCTGTTAAAAATTATGTGGAGGCCCAATAGGTGAGACCTCTTAAACATTTTGTGCAGGCCCAAGAGGTGAGACGTGTTAAAAATTATGTGGAGGCCCAAGAGGTGAGACCCGTTAAAAATTATGTGGAGGCCCAAGAGGTGAGACCTCTTAAACATTTTGTGCAGGCCCAAGAGGTGAGACCTGTTAAACATTTTGTGGAGGCCCAAGAGGTGAGACCTGTTAAACATTTTGTGGAGGCCCAAGAGGTGAGACCTGTTAAACATTTTGTGGAGGCCCAAGAGGTGAGACCTGTTAAACATTTTGTGGAGGCCCAAGAGGTGAGACCTGTTAAACATTTTGTGGAGGCCCAAGAGGTGAGACCTGTTAAACATTTTGTGGAGGCCCAAGAGGTGAGACGTATTAAAAATTATGTGGAGGCCCAAGAGGTGAGACCTGTTAAACATTTTGTGGAGGCCCAAGAGGTGAGACCTGTTAAAAATTATGTGGAGGCCCAAGAGGTGACACCTCTTAAACATTTTGTGGAGGCCCAAGAGGTGAGACCTCTTAAAAATTATGTGGAGGCCCAAGAGGTAAGACCTGTTAAAAATTATGAGGAGGCCCAAGAGGTGAGACCTCTTAAACATTTTGTGGAGGCCCAAGAGGTGAGACCTGTTAAAAATTATGTGGAGGCCCAAGAGGTGAGCCATAAATATATACATTTTTCTTATTTACGGAGCAATTCTACGGCGGTTAAGGAGGAGGAGGAGGAGGAGGAGGTGGAGGAGGAAATGGCACTTCATACAGATGGCACTTCACTTTTGGCTGCTTTCCACTGTTAACCTCTTAAACCTTTTGTGGAGGCCCAAAAGGTGAGACCTGTTAAAAATTATGTGGAGGCCCAATAGGTGAGACCTCTTAAACATTTTGTGCAGGCCCAAGAGGTGAGACGTGTTAAAAATTATGTGGAGGCCCAAGAGGTGAGACCCGTTAAAAATTATGTGGAGGCCCAAGAGGTGAGACCTCTTAAACATTTTGTGCAGGCCCAAGAGGTGAGACCTGTTAAACATTTGTGGAGGCCCAAGAGGTGAGACCTGTTAAACATTTTGTGGAGGCCCAAGAGGTGAGACCTGTTAAACATTTTGTGGAGGCCCAAGAGGTGAGACCTGTTAAACATTTTGTGGAGGCCCAAGAGGTGAGACCTGTTAAACATTTTGTGGAGGCCCAAGAGGTGAGACCTGTTAAACATTTTGTGGAGGCCCAAGAGGTGAGACCTCTTAAAAATTATGTGGAGGCCCAAGAGGTGAGACCTCTTAAAAATTATGTGGAGGCCCAAGAGGTGAGACCTGTTAAAAATTATGAGGAGGCCCAAGAGGTGAGACCTCTTAAACATTTTGTGGAGGCCCAAGAGGTGAGCCATAAACATATAAATTTTTCTTATTTACGGAGCAATTCTACGGCGGTTAAGGAGGAGGAGGAGGAGGAGGTGGAGGAGGAAATGGCACTTCATACAGATGGCACTTCACTTTTGGCTGCTTTCCACGGTTGGAGAAGCAAAGTCCGGGTCAATCCACTTGCTGTTCATTTTGATTAGCGTCAGCCTGTCCGCACTGTCGGTTGACAGGCGGCTGCGCTTATCGGTTATAATGCCCCCGGCTGCGCTGAACACCCTTTCTGATAGCACGCTGGCGGCAGGGCAGGCAAGCACCTCCAAGGCGTACAGGGACAGTTCCAGCCACGTGTCCAACTTGGAGACCCAGTAAGTGTAGGACGCCGAGGGATCGGGGAGGACAGGGGTACGGTCTGCCAGGTACTCCCGCAACATCCGCCGATACTTGTCCCTCCTGCTGATAGCGGGCCCCGCAGTGATGGAAGTTGCACGAGGGGGTGCCATGAACGTGTCCCACACCTTGGAGAGTGTTCCCCTGGTGGCTGTGGGCCTGATGGATGTTGTGGGACTCTGGGAGACCCTCTCCTCTCTGCCGCCAGCGATGGTGGGTGGGAAAATCTCCATCATGTTCTGCACGAGTTCCCTCTGGTATTCCAGCAATCGATTCGTCCTCTCCTCTACCGGAATAAAAGAGGAGACGTTATCTTTATACCGGGGGTCCAGGAGTGCGAAGACCCAGTACAGTTTGTTCTCCACTATCCGGACAACACGTGTGTCCCGGGAAAAGCAGCCCAGCATGAAGTCAGCCATGTGTGCCAGACTCTGAATAGGCATGACCTCACTGCCCCCACCAGAAGGATCACTTGCCATTTCCTCCTCTTCCTCTTCCGCCTCCTCTCCGCCCCATCCGCGCTGAACCAATGGGACGCACACAGCCTGACTGCTACCCTCGCCGCCAGCATCCTCCTCCTCTTCCACAGCCACCTCCACGTCGTCCTCCTCCTCATCCTCCTCCTCCTGCAACTGCCACCGTGAAGCAGACAAAAGTGTGGTCTGACTGTGTAGCTCCGTTGCGTCTCCTCCTACCCCCGTCTCCTCTGCGTGCAATGCGTTCTCCCTTATTGCGATGAGCGATTCTTTAAGGACGCCTAGGAGCGGGATGGTTACGCTCACTATAGCGTCCTCGCTGCTGACCTTCTTGGTGGACTCCTCAAAGATACGCAGTACATCGCATATGTCTGCCATCCATGGCCACTCGTGGTTGGCAAACTGAGGGAGCTGAGTTGGAGGCACGCGTGGATTCATAATCTGGTACTCCATCAATGCTCTCTGCTGCTCACACACCCTGGCCAACATGGAATAGGTGGAATTCCAGCGAGTGGGCAGGTCGCACAACAGCCGATGTTCAGGCAAATGGAGGCGTTGCTGGAGTTTTTTTAAGCTAGCAGCAGCTACAGTTGACTTACGAAAGTGAGCGCACAAGCGCCGCACTTTCACCAGTAGCTCTGCCAGGTTGGGGTAAGTCTTCAGAAATTTTTGGACTACCAGATTAAAAACGTGGGCCAGGCATGGTACGTGATTGAGTTCGGCAAGCTCCAGAGCCGCCACCAGGTTACGGCCGTTATCGCACACGACCATGCCTGGTCCTAGCTGCAGCGGCGACAGCCACATCTCCGTCTGCTGCAATATGGCGTCCCTCACCTCTGGGGCGCTGTGCTTCCTGTCGCCCAAGCTGATGAGCTTTAGCACCGCCTGCTGACGTCTCCCCGCGCCAGTGCTGCAACGCTTCCAGCTAGCGGCTGAGGGAGATGTTAAGGCACAGGAGGAGGAGGAGGAGGAGGAGGAGGGGGGTTTATCAGAACCCATGCTGGCAATCTTGGGCGGGGGTGGTAGGTAGGCCGTCTCTGTTTGCGACCCCGTCCCCGCTTCCACTACATTCACCCAGTGTGCCGTCAAAGAGATGTAGCGTCCCTGGCCGCAAGCGCTTGTCCACGAGTCGGTGGTCAAGTGGACCTTTGCGCTGACTGCGTACCTCAGGGCCCGCCTGATGTTACGCGACACGTGCTGGTGCAGGGCGGGGACGGCACTCCGGGAAAAGTAGTGGCGGCTGGGGACGGAATAGCGAGGTGCGGCAGCCGCCATCAGGTCGCGGAAGGCCTGCGTCTCCACAAGCCTAAACGGCAACATCTCCAGGGCCAGCAGTTTGGAGATGTGGCAGTTTAAGGCTTGGGCTTGGGGGTGACTCGAGGCGTACTTCCGCCTGCGGTCGAACGCCTGCGAGATGGACAGTTGTTGGGACGAGGAGTGTGAGGGTGCAGGCGAAGAGGCGGGGGAAGGGGAGGCTGAAGGAGAAGGCCCCAAAGTAGCCGAGGCAGAGGCAGATGTGGAGGTGTCCTGGCTGGAGGTCTGGACCGCAGTGGCAGCACACAACACAGGGGAAGAGGCAGTGGCAGCAGGACCGGGCGCAGTTTGTATTGCGTTTGCTCTCTCCCACTCAGCCCAGTGCTTGACTTCCAAGTGACGCCGCATGCCTGAGGTGGTCAGATTGCTCTTCTCAGAGCCCCTACTCAGTTTTGAGTGGCAGAGTGTGCAAACCGCGCTCAGTTTGTCATCCGCACAAACATTAAAAAATCTCCACACCACAGAAGTACGAGGCCTCGATGGGGGAGCTTCGCGCGACTGCCCGCTGCCGGGAACAGCTTCGGCCCTGCTGGCTGTGGCCTCACTACTTTGTCTGGACTGTCCTCTGCCTCTGGACATCCCTCTGCCTGTGGACATCCCTCTGCCTGTGGACATCCCTCTGCCTGTGGACATCCCTCTGCCTCTGGACATCCCTCTGCCTCTTGCTGCCTTTTTCGGTGCTGCGCAGACCACCACCTCTCCACTACTTTCCTCGCTGGACATCACCCCTGGCCAAGTGGGGTCGGTAATTTCGTCATCCACCACCTCCTCTTCCACTTCCTCACTCTGCTCCTCCTGCTGCCCACCGGACATTCCAACAGCCTCCCTTGATGGCAACTGCGTCTCATCATCATCATCGCTCATGATAACAGATGCTGGCTCAGGGTCCACATCAGCAGGAGATGGCGAAAACTCAAGTGTTTGGGCATCACTACAAACAAATTCCTCTGCTAGCTCCTGGGATTCTTCCGGCACATCTGAAAAAGGACCCGAAAAGAGCTCCTGGGAGGGGTCAATGGTGGGATGACTCTGTTGGCCAGGTGTGGAGGAAGGAGGGTCAGAGTGAGACTGTGTGGATGACTGGCTGGTGGACAACTGTGTGGAAGCGCTATCGGCTATCCATTGCACCACCTGTTCAACCTGCTCAGGCCTCAACAGCGGTGTAACCCGCCCCCTGCTTAACTGTCCCATAAAGGCAGGGATTCTGGATGAGCGGGATCCTGGCTGACCCTCACCAGCACGCATTGTATCCCCACTGGCTTCAACAAGGCCCCCAACAGCATTTCCGCGCCCCCGTCCTCGTCCACGTCCTATTCCGCTAGCCCCCCGCCGCATTTTTTTTTTTTTTACAATATTTTGCCTTCACAGCCGTGAAATTAGTTTGCAAGAGAACGCACAGTACAGTTGCCAGTTATAAGGCCTATATATTGTATTATTCAAGGTACACAGCCGTGTACTAAGTGATCAGACGGTGTGTATGAACACCAGTTATGAGAAATTACTTTGCAAGAGAACGCACAGTACAGTTGCCAGTTAAGGCCTATATATTGTATTTTTCAAGGTACACAGCCGTGTACTAAGTGATCAGACGGTGTGTATGAACACCAGTTATGAGAAATTACTTTGCAAGAGAACGCACAGTACAGTTGCCAGTTAAGGCCTATATATTGTATTTTTCAAGGTACACAGCCGTGTTCTAAGTGATCAGACGGTGTGTATGAACAACAGTTATGAGAAATTACTTTGCAAGAGAACGCACAGTACAGTTGCCAGTTAAGGCCTATATATTGTATTTTTCAAGGTACACAGCCGTGTTCTAAGTGATCAGACGGTGTGTATGAACACCAGTTATGAGAAATTACTTTGCAAGAGAACGCACAGTACAGTTGCCAGTTAAGGCCTATATATTGTATTTTTCAAGGTACACAGCCGTGTTCTAAGTGATCAGACGGTGTGTATGAACAACAGTTATGAGAAATTACTTTGCAAGAGAACGCACAGTACAGTTGCCAGTTAAGGCCTATATATTGTATTTTTCAAGGTACACAGCCGTGTTCTAAGTGATCAGACGGTGTGTATGAACAACAGTTATGAGAAATTACTTTGCAAGAGAACGCACAGTACAGTTGCCAGTTAAGGCCTATATATTGTATTTTTCAAGGTACACAGCCGTGTTCTAAGTGATCAGACGGTGTGTATGAACAACAGTTATGAGAAATTACTTTGCAAGAGAACGCACAGTACAGTTGCCAGTTAAGGCCTATATATTGTATTTTTCAAGGTACACAGCCGTGTTCTAAGTGATCAGACGGTGTGTATGAACACCAGTTATGAGAAATTACTTTGCAAGAGAACGCACAGTACAGTTGCCAGTTAAGGCCTATATATTGTATTTTTCAAGGTACACAGCCGTGTTCTAAGTGATCAGACGGTGTGTATGAACAACAGTTATGAGAAATTACTTTGCAAGAGAACGCACAGTACAGTTGCCAGTTTAAGGCCTATATATTGTATTTTTCAAGGTACACAGCCGTGTTCTAAGTGATCAGACGGTGTGTATGAACAACAGTTATGAGAAATTACTTTGCAAGAGAACGCACAGTACAGTTGCCAGTTAAGGCCTATATATTGTATTTTTCAAGGTACACAGCCGTGTTCTAAGTGATCAGACGGTGTGTATGAACAACAGTTATGAGAAATTACTTTGCAAGAGAACGCACAGTACAGTTGCCAGTTAAGGCCTATATATTGTATTTTTCAAGGTACACAGCCGTGTTCTAAGTGATCAGACGGTGTGTATGAACACCAGTTATGAGAAATTACTTTGCAAGAGAACGCACAGTACAGTTGCCAGTTAAGGCCTATATATTGTATTTTTCAAGGTACACAGCCGTGTTCTAAGTGATCAGACGGTGTGTATGAACACCAGTTATGAGAAATTACTTTGCAAGAGAACGCACAGTACAGTTGCCAGTTAAGGCCTATATATTGTATTTTTCAAGGTACACAGCCGTGTTCTAAGTGATCAGACGGTGTGTATGAACAACAGTTATGAGAAATTACTTTGCAAGAGAACGCACAGTACAGTTGCCAGTTAAGGCCTATATATTGTATTTTTCAAGGTACACAGCCGTGTTCTAAGTGATCAGACGGTGTGTATGAACAACAGTTATGAGAAATTACTTTGCAAGAGAACGCACAGTACAGTTGCCAGTTAAGGCCTATATATTGTATTTTTCAAGGTACACAGCCGTGTTCTAAGTGATCAGACGGTGTGTATGAACAACAGTTATGAGAAATTACTTTGCAAGAGAACGCACAGTACAGTTGCCAGTTAAGGCCTATATATTGTATTTTTCAAGGTACACAGCCGTGTTCTAAGTGATCAGACGGTGTGTATGAACAACAGTTATGAGAAATTACTTTGCAAGAGAACGCACAGTACAGTTGCCAGTTAAGGCCTATATATTGTATTTTTCAAGGTACACAGCCGTGTTCTAAGTGATCAGACGGTGTGTATGAACACCAGTTATGAGAAATTACTTTGCAAGAGAACGCACAGTACAGTTGCCAGTTAAGGCCTATATATTGTATTTTTCAAGGTACACAGCCGTGTTCTAAGTGATCAGACGGTGTGTATGAACAACAGTTATGAGAAATTACTTTGCAAGAGAACGCACAGTACAGTTGCCAGTTAAGGCCTATATATTGTATTTTTCAAGGTACACAGCCGTGTTCTAAGTGATCAGACGGTGTGTATGAACAACAGTTATGAGAAATTACTTTGCAAGAGAACGCACAGTACAGTTGCCAGTTAAGGCCTATATATTGTATTTTTCAAGGTACACAGCCGTGTTCTAAGTGATCAGACGGTGTGTATGAACACCAGTTATGAGAAATTACTTTGCAAGAGAACGCACAGTACAGTTGCCAGTTAAGGCCTATATATTGTATTTTTCAAGGTACACAGCCGTGTTCTAAGTGATCAGACGGTGTGTATGAACAACAGTTATGAGAAATTACTTTGCAAGAGAACGCACAGTACAGTTGCCAGTTAAGGCCTATATATTGTATTTTTCAAGGTACACAGCCGTGTTCTAAGTGATCAGACGGTGTGTATGAACAACAGTTATGAGAAATTACTTTGCAAGAGAACGCACAGTACAGTTGCCAGTTAAGGCCTATATATTGTATTTTTCAAGGTACACAGCCGTGTTCTAAGTGATCAGACGGTGTGTATGAACAACAGTTATGAGAAATTACTTTGCAAGAGAACGCACAGTACAGTTGCCAGTTAAGGCCTATATATTGTATTTTTCAAGGTACACAGCCGTGTACTAAGTGATCAGACGGTGTGTATGAACACCAGTTATGAGAAATTACTTTGCAAGAGAACGCACAGTACAGTTGCCAGTTAAGGCCTATATATTGTATTTTTCAAGGTACACAGCCGTGTACTAAGTGATCAGACGGTGTGTATGAACACCAGTTATGAGAAATTACTTTGCAAGAGAACGCACAGTACAGTTGCCAGTTAAGGCCTATATATTGTATTTTTCAAGGTACACAGCCGTGTACTAAGTGATCAGACGGTGTGTATGAACACCAGTTATGAGAAATTACTTTGCAAGAGAACGCACAGTACAGTTGCCAGTTATAAGGCCTATATATTGTATTTTTCAAGGTACACAGCAGTAGTGCCAAATATAGTTTGGTATGTAGCAGAGCACCTAATACACCACTAATGCCTCTCTCTGTCCCTACTCCAGCAGCTATCCCTGAATACAGCAGCCGTTCTCTGTAAAGTCTATATTGTAGTAAGCTATCACTGAAGTCCACTGTAGTAGCCCTGATAAGGGCTTTTAATCACGCTCCTGCCTGTCCAACAGCTAAAATCTGTCTCTCCCTTCTCCAGCCTCTGTCCCTGACTAAGTTCACGCAGCATATGCGTACGAGCAGGAAGAGCTGAGTTTTTAATATTCGAGGTCACATGGTTTTTCCAGCCAATGCATGTAGACGCCGTTTTCGCGCTGCCAGCGTGCTCAGCGTGCCTGTCATACCCCCCCTGCATGGTGATTGGTGGAAAAAGAGCGCCAGGGAAGGTGGGAAGGGAAACGAATTCTAGGTGCGCCATCGCCGTTATACTCGAATTAAATCGAGTACGCCGAATATCGTAGTATTCGATCGAATACCAGCTCGATCGAACACTACTCGCTCATCTCTAATCTTCCTTCTTTGAGTCCTAAAATTTTCTAAAAGCAAATTCGATTTAGATTTACAGGAATTTATTGAAATGTTTCTAAAGCTCATTTGTAAGATTCTGCATGAATTGGAGACATTACTTAGCTCAGGGTGTATGGGCCGACAATTATATGTGAATCAGGATGTGTAATCATCTGGTCATTCTCTTGATCACACACTGTAGACTTCTCCCTTCTATAACCATCTGCATAGTGTTTCCTGAATGCAAGAGATGCTACACAATTATACAGGAGGTCTGGATGAGAACCAGCTTTTCAACATATTTGGCAATAACATCAGTAATACTAAAAGAAAGGCAGACAGGGCACAATTTCAATTTTTTTTTTACCTGAAATTCATGAATTTTACTTTTTCTTCCTAAGTACCATTTGCACACTAGTTGGCACTTGGCTGCCACTATAATAATTTGAAATATTTTAAAATATTTGCACATTAACAGATTAGTTGACTTTAGAAAGATACCTCTAGTTTGCCATAAAAAAAATTGTAGAAACTTCATATTTATTTATCTATTATTTCAATTAACACCTTAATTATGCAGCCTGTTTTGGCCTGTTTTTTTTTTACTACTAAAATCCTCCAATTTTCACACTGGCCATTAAGCCTAGCAAGGTGTTAAGACTTCCTGATTTGTATAGATCACTTTACCGCAGTCTTCTCATTATCATCACAGGCAGGATTGCAATGAAAGATAGCACACATTTATAGATCACATTTAAGGATACTGCAATATTTTCTATTTTTTATTGTCATATTCTAAAGGCCATCATTTGTAATTGTTCTGTCAATGTAATTGTATGGGGGCTTTTTTTTGCAGTACGAGTTGTTTTTTTCTATGACACTATTTGGGTTATATAAAACTTGCAGATTTATTTTTATTAGCTATTGGTGGAGGAAATGTACATCACTGTTGCCCAATGTTTGGAACTGCTGCACTATTCAAGCTCTGTGGACCTGGGTTTCAATCCAATGAAGGATAACATCTGCAAGAAGTTTTTATATTCTTCCTATGTTTTCTTGGGTTCTATCTGGGTACTCCAGTTTCCTCTCACACTTAGCACTTAACAATCTCTGTACAGCCTCCAAATATGTAGATATTATACAAATAAATAAATAAAATTGAGAAAACAGCATTTCTATATTTTTTTCCTTTCCTCCTGGAACAATAAAGTAAATGATAAATTTATGTAGTTAATTTTATTGTTTTACTACTTTTGTAAAATATTTTATTTTTTCAAATCATTTGTTTTGTGTCCCTATATTCAAGGAGCAATAACTTTTTTTCAAATGTTATTATTGGCAATGCTGTGTGATGGCTTGTTTTTTTGTCTGTCATTTTCACAGGTATGATTTTTATATGCATAGAAATTTTTTGCTCAGTTTTTGAGGATCAATGAAGATAAATATTAATTTTGTAATGTGTGTACCTCATCCACCGTGCAGTATAAATGACAGGTCAGTGCTATTATAGCAAGCACAAATTCCATATATTTTTTATTTTGTACTACTTTTGCACACTAAAAACACCTGTTACCACAATTAAAGACCCATATTATTTTTTTCTGTTGACAGAACTGTGTTTATAATTATTATAATAATAATGAAAATCATAATAAAAATCTTTATTTATATAGCGCCAACATATTCCACAGTGCTTTACAATGAGGGGGTTCGTGTACAGAGTCATGAATAGAAACAAAAAAGTCAACAATTAAAACAAGAGGCGCGAGAGGCACTGCTCGCAAGAATTTACAATCTGAGGCGATAAGGGTGACACAAAAGGTGACACATTGTGCTTTTTTGTACAATGGTCTAGCAATCTCAACAAAATAGGGAAGTAGATATAAAGCTGCATGAGCCAGTCACCAGTCATGCTTCTGAGTGCATGAGGTGTGAATGTTTGAGCATGGATCAGGTTCCCGAAGAATGAGGATTAAGGGGTAAGGGGGAGGGGGGGTGAATGGAGAAGAGGTTTTTAGGTTTTAGAGAACAATAAGAAAAAAATATTTTTTAATTAGACCTCAGGTCAGACCACCAATCAGACCCCCAATGTTAATAAGACCCCAATAAGACCTCAGATCAGACCCCCAATCAGACCTCAGATAAGAGCCCATGCTTCTCATCAGCCCCCATATACCTCTCATCAGCCCCCATATGCCCCTCATAAGCCCCTATATTCCTCTTATAAGCCCATATGCCTATAGTCAGCCCCATATGCCTCTCGTCAGCCCCCATGCCTCTCATAAGCCCCTATATGCCTCTCATCAGCCCCCATTGCCTTGTATCAGCACCCATGCCTCTCGTCAGCCCTCATTGCCTCATATCGGCCCCCATGCCTCAGATTATCAGCCATAAGCCTTTGAATCAGCCCCAATGCCTCAGATTATCAGACCCCAGCATTCAAATCAGCACCCATGCCACAGAACAAATAAAATAAAAAACACACTTATCTCTCCTGCTCTTGATGCTGCTGCTCTTGAGGGAAAAAATATATATTATGGGATGCGATAGGACACCCTAAAAACATGTGTATGTTGTGAATTAACCTAATTGCTTGGGGTAGGGTATTCCAGAGAACTGGTGCAGTTCAGGAGAAGTCTTAAAGACAGGAGTGATATGATCAGATTACAGTGGATGTTAGTTGTAAATCCTGTTTAAATTGAATCCTATGTTGTATGGGCAACCAGCTCAATGACTGGCACATGGTGGAGGCATCAGAGTAGCGGCTAGACAGATAGATGAGCCTGGCTGCTGCACTAAGGATAGATTGGAGTGGTGAAAGTTTGGTGAGGGTGAAGCCAATTACTAAAGAGTTATAGTAATCTAGAAGGTAATGGACCGGAGTCACAACAAGAGTTTTTGTTGTTTCCACAGTGAGAAAGGGACGGATTCTAGAGATTTTTTAAGTGCAGGTGAAATGAGGGGGACAAGTGATTGAATATAGGGAGTGAAGGAAAGATTGGTGTCAAACATAACACCTAGACAGCGGACGTGCGTCCTAGACATTATAGTAGTGCCACACACTGAGATGCTTAGTTGCTGGGAGCTAATTTCCAGCCATAGGTTTTCCATTTTCTCTTTGAGGTAGGTGGCCAGATCTTAAGCACAGAGATCTGTGGTAGGGACAGGCACATTTGGATTAAAGGGGTTCTGCAGTTCTGTAAAACTGATGTCTATCCCCTGGATAGATCATCAGCATCTGATCGGCGGCGGTCCGACACCTGGGACCCCCGCCGATCAGCTGTTTGAGAAGGCAGCGATGCTGCAGGAGCGCCGCGGCCTTCTCTGTGTTTTCCTCAGGCCAGTGACGTCACGACTAGTTTCACTGGCCTGGGCGGGGCTAATCTCTGTTCACTTGAATGGAGGGAGTGAAAAGTGTAAACAAGTTTTTTTAGATTATTGCATAGTAAGGAGTTCAGAGTCATGAAATAGGTCTATTTGGTGAGGTAGAGGGCAGAGTTGTAAGTTATATCTATATAATGGCACCGCGCAACTGGTATGTGAATATCCCTTATTCACCTAGGTTGTACCTTTAATTCAATAACTTTCCTCTGTAGGATTTAGTATACCACTCAGTTCACCTCTGGAACGGTAGTTAGCACATATGTCTCAATGTTCCGCACACTAAAACGCTGTATTCATAGCGTACTGGATTGGTTACACATGTGTTCCTACCTTTATAGTGGCATGCACAAAAAAAAAAAAAAAAAAATACCCTGAGGAAGAACACCGTGTTGTTTGAAACGCGTAGGTTAGCAAGTTTGGCTCAATTACCTATCCGTAGCACAGGTGACGTCACCGCACGCTCTGAGTGAGCGTGAGCTACAGACAAGCAAGCGGAGCTGAGCCACTGGCCGGGGCTCGCCCCAGAAATTGAGTAAGTCCCTAGGAAGAACCGGGACCGTATCCTGAACCATCGAACACCCTTAAGACCTTGTGCATGCCACTATAAAGGTAGGAACACATGTGTAACCAATCCAGTACGCTATGAATACAGCGTTTTAGTGTGCGGAACATAGAGACATATGTGCTAACTACCGCTCCAGAGGTGAACTGAGTGGTATACTAAATCCTACAGAGGAAAGTTATTGAATTAAAGGTACAACCTAGGTGAATAAGGGATATTCACATACCAGTTGCGCGGTGCCATTATATAGATATATACGCATTTGGTTTTCCAGAACAGCAGGTGTGCAGTACTGCTGCGGTAACGGCAGCAACAATAAGTGTCTCCAAAGGTAGCGCTAGTGGATAGTTTTCTGGATACATTCTCCCAGAGTTGTAAGTTGTCAACATAAATTTGTATTGGAGGAAATCTTCTGGTGTATGAATCTTTCTCCATAGGCGTTCAGCACTCCTGGAACATAGATGGAGAAAGCAAGTTTGAGGTGTAAGCCAGGGTTGTTTTTATCTCTGTTTTGAGGTTCTGAGTGTAGATGACGCTTTATCATCAAGGGGGCCTTCTTAGGTTATTATTATAGTGTTTTACAGCCAGATTGGGACAGTAGTAGGAAGAGATTGATGTGAATGATGACTGTAGAGTGTCTGAAAGTGTCTGAGGGTCAGGGACGTTGATTTCTGAATGTTTGATAAGTGGGAGTGTACCGTTGGATGAGGATTTGTGACGGGTTCCAGACTTTGTTGGCTATTTCTGAATTCCCATATACAGAGCTGCGCATGCGCAACCACCTCCCCATTCCCATGGTTCCTGTTCTGGAGTAGGTTTCAGCCTATGGTGTATGGGCCTCCCACATGGTGTTAAAATGTTTATGAGTTGTGTTCCTCTTAATCATTTTGGTACATTTTACTTATACTTAGACTATGGCAGGGTATGCAATAAAGAACTGTGTAAATACAAAGTGTCTAACTTCTGAATCCATTAAAGGGATGATTTCCTAGAGGGCAGGCTTGGATTGGTACACAGGGGTACAGGTGAATCCCCTGGTGGGCTTCTGGGCAAGGTGGGCCTTTATTCCACCACCCCCATCTCAAGTACAACATGACACAGCAGAGTGACTGCACTATATACAGATTGCCAGCAGACACCATCTCAACCAGCCTAGGTTCATATAAAAAAGAGGTAGATTATTTAACAAACCTCACAGTTTATTATTGGAAATGCATCAGGTGGCTAAGATGACTTCTCGGTATAGAGGCAAGCCAGTAAGTATCCGTGTTTCCTAGGGATTTGACTTCTTGAAATCACCGCAGGGACCTCTATAATCAGTCATCTTCTAGCATCTTGCTGTCTGCCGATGTGTGAGCAGGGAATATTTGCATGTATCTGTGCAGTGTGCCCCCAGAATGAATTTTACTTTTGGCCCCTAGGAGTCCCAGTCCAACACAGCTTCAGGGGGTATATTGGGTAAATAGTGAAAAACAGTGTACTCCACAGTGACACAAGCATGGAGTTTGTATGGCAGCACAGATAGCATGACACCAGTTACACCACTGTATGGTGCCTTATTAAAGTGCCACAATGTTCCTGATGGAGAATAACACTGTCTTTTTCTATCACGGATTCCATTCGATTCAAAAACCTGCTTCTGCATGAAATCTCAGGCATACACAGATGCAGTATAGGCCGATAGTAGTCTATGACTAGTAGTCTATATAAGATCCGTAATATAGCCAACTACATGGCCTCATATTTGTCCCATAATCCGTTAAAATATTTTGTGTCCAAACCTCAATTTCATTCAATTTCATAAGAGAAATCGAAGCCGCAATGTTATTCAGGGCCCACATTTTGTACACCCAGTAATGTAATTATAGTTCTTGAATATTGTGTAAAAAATGCCAAACTGTAATTTTCCAGAATAGGACAAGCTTTTGAATAATGCAGTTTGTATGAGCAGCTTAATGTCTTTAATGCTCAAAATCTAATTACAAGTAGATAAAATTTACAGTATCTCTCGTCGTCTTACTACACACAAAATGCTAATGCTATGTGGACTTGCTGCAAAAAGTAAGTGTAAAGGAGTCTTTTTTAAAAAAAAATATTAATATTTTGATAGCACTTAAATTCTTTACAGTGTCAGTCTGTATGTTCGCAATGCACTTAATGGAATATGGATGTTTCTGGAGTAGGTAGGTAGATAAATCAAGCATTTGTGCCTTGAGGATATTTATTTACTGGGGTTTAGCTTTATGAAATGTCCTGTAAATACAATCCTTCTGTGATCCTTCAAATAGGATACAAATATGTATTACAAATGTTTGCATTAAATTATTTACCTGACACATTTGTGAACTGGTGGCTGTCATATTACATTAAGGACATTGTTACATCCATATGTTGGTGCAGCTTATATAATGGCACAGTAGCATTTAAAGGGAAAAACAAGTCTATTTCCCTACATTACAACCATATAGAATAGAGTTCAAAAGTTTGAAATAATGAACTCAAAAGTCTGGCGACATTGCAGTGAGACCGGCTACTGTCACAATGTAAAGCTTTTACCTACTCATCACTGTATCCTTGCCAGTAGGGTGCCAAGGACAGTGTGTGTCTAGTCAAGTTCATCAACCAAGCACACTTCAGTATGTCATAAGTCACAATACTCACAGTCCATACCAATGGTCTCCAACCTGTGACTAGCCAAATGATTTTTCTTGTAAACTGTATAGGACATTTACAGGTGACAGACTGGGAAATTATAGTGGGCCAGGAAAAAACTAAAAGTGGCCCCATATTGAAGGTGGGTCCAAACTGACAGAAACAGGGCAACACAAGTAGGCACGGACAACAGAAGTAAATGGGGCCAACACATGTAGGCAGGAACAACAGAAGTAGGTCAGCAATACTGTAGTGCAGAACAAAATGTTACCTCAACAGAACCCAATATTGTCAACCACACCACAGTATGAAACTGTATCAGCATTCAGAGGATGGTAACACAGTTAAATTCGGGAGGGCATGGAAAACCAGGGGACCACCAGGATAACTCTCTCTGGACTAGGCCATAGTGAAACCAGTTGGATGGCACTTTGGATCTACATCCACTATTTGTAACAACAATTATATAAAAAAGTAAATTCATATATCTCTTAATATTATAAAAATGAGTTTCTGTCTGTCTGTTCTCTATGCGCGACCAAACTACTGGACCAATTTTCACCAAATTCGGCACACAGGTACATCAGGTGTCCGGGAAGGTTTTAGACCAGGTCTCAGCTCTCTAGGATGTACCGTTTCCAAGATATTGCCAAAATATGATCTCCATTAGCCAATATTAGTCTGGGAACATTTTACTTCAAATTCCAACTGCCATTTTCTCCACATGCACACAGGCTTCCATAACAACCTAGCCAGGTAATTAGCAGCAAGCTGAGGAGCTCAGCCATTTCTATTCACTGCTTTAAAGGGGCAGAGCGCTGTGGATGACACTGTTAAAGGGGTATTCCGGTTACCATAAATATAACTTATGTTTTAGACTAATTTTAGACTAAGACCGTTCAGTAGTAATAAAAGATGTTTTCACTGATACCCATTGCGTGTCCTCATAAATTACCATGGCATCGACCTATACTTCAGGCTGCCTCCTAAAGAAGGACTTAAAACCCCCACCCCAGGTCTCGCTAAGCCACGTCCCTGACTTGGTCAGGCCACGCCCCCTCCCACTCCACAGCTAATGGGGATTGAAAAAATGAAGGTAAAAATCAACTTCTGTCAGCTGCATTGACTTTCTCTCTGCAACAACACACAGAAACATTAAATAAAATAGATAAAATACACTAATTTTAGACTAAGACCGTTCAGTAGTAATAAAAGATGTTTTCTTCCACTGCTAGCCATTGCATGTCCTCATAAATTACCATGGCATCGACCTGTAATTCAGGCCACCTTCAAAAGAAGGACTTAAAACCCCCGCCCCAGGTCTCGCTACACCACGCCCCCGACTCAGTCAGGCCACGTCCCTCCCATTCCGCAGCCAACGGGGTTTAAAAAAATGAAGCTAAAATTCAACTTCTGTCAGCTGCAGGGGTGGGTGGGAGGTTGACTTTCTTTCTGCAACGACAACCAGAAACGTTAAATGAAATAGATGAAATATACCCGTGCAAAGTGATGTTTTCTTCCACTGCTACCCATTGCGTGTCCTCATAAATTACCATGGTATCGAACTATAATTCAGGCCTCCCTCAGAAGAAGAACTTAAAAGCAACCCCCTCCAAATTCCCGCTAAACCACACCCATGACCCGATCAGGTCACACCCCCTCCCATACCGCAGCCAATGGGGATTGAAAAAATTAAGGTAAAAATCAGCTACTGTCAGCTGCATTGACTTTCACTCTGCAACGACAAACACAAACACTAAATGAAATAGACGACATATACGGAGGTGAAGTCGGGTCCTTCTGATAGTACATAATAAATACGTTATTCAATAAAAAGTTAATTTTGATTAAAAACACTTTGCTAATTTGAATTTTGTATACTGCAAGTGAACAAAAAACAATGTCAGAATGTATAGCGCTAATAGTAAATGAATCTAAAGGGGAACATAAAGGGAGTCTGTAACCAGGAAATTAAAACCAGGCATAAAGCCTTGAAGGGCTATCACTTAGCGATCTGTTGCTTCATTCTGGAGAAAAGTACTTTTTATCCATATACAAATTAGGCGCACTGAGGGCAGGCCCAAGCCACTCAGTGCACTTTTTCTCCTCTGGCTTCTTCTGTCTGCCCCTTCCTCTCCTTCTTGATTGACAGGGCCAGGAAAGATGACAATGCAGGAACCTGGCACTGTCAATAAAGAAGGAGAAGGAGGGAGGCAGAGGAAGCAGGAGGAGCAAGGGAGTACTTATCTGCTCATTTGTATGTAGATTAAAAGTACTTTTCATCCAAGATGAAGCAACAAAAGTGCTGCAACATCTTTACATTCAGCTGAGCTAGATCTACAAGACACTATTTCTGGTTTAACTTTGAAGTTCCTGATGACAGATTAAATGGTTCAAAGCAGCTCTCAGCAGGGTCCCTTTAAGGAAGATTGCAGGTACAATGTACAGTATGTTGATAATGCATGTAAAGCTTCATGTAAATAATACTGACACAGTAATATGTCAGGATACTTATAATTACTGTTAGTGTTCATAATTCCTGAAGAGTGGAATACGTTGCTGCTAGTCATTTTTTTCTGCCAGCCATATGCCAGATTCTTCTTCCAACTGCAATCTGCCATCAAAGGACAGTTGGGCTGACCCTACAGACATTAAGTCAAAGTGGAAATGCTGAAATCTGTGGGTTCAGTTTACATTAATTAATGCGTATCTGGTGTTTTACTTGCAAAAACACTAGTAATGAAAACATCACAATGGATGAAAAAGCATTGAGAAGGTAATCAAGAGTTTACACAGAAGAGTAATGGAGGGTTTACACGGCCCGATATTCAGACAATTATCAGGAATGAATGTTTGTACAAACACTCGTTCTACATAACAGGCCCATGTAAAGGTGCCGCAGAACACCCAATGAACAGGCAAAGCACTCCTTCATGAGGGGAAATTATCTTTGGTGCAGACACCTCAATCATGGGCTGCAGGTCATCTGCTGCCCAGAAACGATAAATTTGTACCCAACAGCAACAGTAGCCATTGCTCATCCTCATATAGTGGTGGTGATCGCTGCATACCGTATAAATACAGCTCTTCATCTCCACTGACGAGCAGGCAGTTATCCGGAAGGGACGCTTCCTTTGTGATAATTGTCTTCTAATCCACACAATGTAAATGTGCATCTGCGTACACTATCTGCACCCACTTCACAGGCCACTAAATTCCTCTCCTTGTGACACACAGCCTGAAACACTATATCTCACAGTAATGATCAACACATCTTTGAACTGCAGGCTGGCTGGTCTTCGGTGTGTCTACCTTGGCCTCTCTATAGGCCTTGACTGCTAAAATAATGTGGGATCTAGGCAGCTTCTGACTACCCTTTTGCTCCAGCCTTTACTCATCTGCAGTGCTGAGCTGCATCTTTGCACTATCTAGGCCCTCAGGTGGCACACCTTAATGGTTAGTGCCACTCACCTTGACTGCTAGCTAACTGCACACAGAAATTTACAGTGTCTTCCAGCTCACTCTCTGTGCTGTGTCACTCTTAGTCTTAGCCTGCATCTGATCACAACGCACTACTTATCAACTCTAGGGGAATGTACTAACTTGTGTTGAGACACTGGCCACATGATCCTCATGATGACCTGTGACTCAGCCCAGTTTCTGTGATGTTAGCAGGCAGCTAGACCTTAGCTGCCACTAATTTACATTATACATATAAATAGTGCCAAATACAACATGTGCAATGTAGACCATCCACACTACCCCCTTGACACCCTGAAAAACTTGTATGCTGCCTGTGAGGTTATAGATGTTAATTTCTGCTATGGCATCAAATTATTAAGGGCATTTCACTCAAAATAGTGTACATCACATCTAGATACCTAACTGGCATCTCTCAGCGACATAGAGCACATAATATGGTAAACCAAACATTGAGTATAACAATGGGTGCATGTCACATGGCACACTTATTTGTGAAGAAATATAACAGCATGCATAAACACGATATACCATATTTCTCAGACTATAAGACACACTGGACTATAAGGCGCACCTAGGATTTGGAGGAGGGAAATAAGAAATATATATTTTCCATCCGACCTCAGAGCAGATCCCAAAATCAGACCCCTTTTGTTCACCAAACCTCAGATCAGATCCTCATCAGACCCCAGATCAGACCTCCAATCTTAATTAGACCTCAGATCAGACTCCAAAATCATACCCCCATGCTCCATCAGCCTCAGATCAACCCCCCAGCCTTCCTTTAGATCCACAAGTCTCTATTAGCCATAGATCAGCCTCTTATCAGACCCCCTAGCCTCCATTAGTCTCCAATCAGACCCCCAGCCTCGTATCAGACCCCCATTAGACCCTCAAGCCCCATCAGACTCAGATCAGATGCCCAATCAGCCTCAGATGGGACCCCACCCGCAGCACCATCAGCCTCAGATCAGCCCCCATCAGACTCAGATCAGACCCCCAATCAGCCTCTGATCAGATGTTTAAAAAAATAAAAAAAACTTACTTTGCTTGCTCCAGACAGTGCTGCATATCCAGGACTCACTGCACCATCACTTCTTCCGGGTCTCACTGTGTACTGTGACCTGATGGCGCACAGTATCAGGTCATAGTGCGTGCCTACATGCATAACATCCTGCTGCTATGTGTAGTCAGGACACCACAGCGGGACCCGGAAGAAGATCAGGGGAGTACAGCCAGCGCAGCTTTGCCCTCATCTCCCCATACCTCCCGCATGCTAACGATCGCTTCAATAATGAAATTGGTCATTAACATTCAGACTATAAGACACACTGCCACTTTCCCCTAATTTTTTAGGGATAAAAAAGTGCGTCTTATAGTCCGAAAAATATGGTAAGTGTAATGCTGGCATGTTATTAGCAATAGTCACAGACTAATTCAACTTAGGTGGTTTTGCCACCACAACAGCGTCAAGCGTAAACCATAGCAACATAACAACATAAAAGAATACACTTTTCTTGAAAATAGGAGCAAGACTGTTTTCTGCATATCAGAAGGAGCAGGATAGGCAGCTATGTATAGGAGTTGCACAAATTGGCAACTCCGCAGTGGCAAAATGGTAGGAAATATTTTAAGGAAGACTATTTAGAAAGTTGCTTAAATTTGCATTAAGGAAGCCAATAAACAGCAACAAAAAAAAAAAAATCTGTGAAAAGATGTCTATAGCCTTTAACTTTAAATTTGGTGAACAAGGTGAAATCTCAAGTAAGAAAACACATTATGTTAGGCATATCAAACCAACAGAACATCTGTGACAAAACATGACCTGTGTGTTGTCCAGAAAACAGGATGATTCCTGACTATGGGCTGTGTATGGTGTTGAAGCTCAGGCCCATTCATGTGGAGATTACAGTAGTTGCAGTAGTTACACCTGGCACAGTCAATTGACAAGATTGGCACTGTCTGTGGTGAAAAAACATGTTTTTTCTAATCTCAGACAACCTTTTGATTTATTTTTGTTATTATATTATATCTTATGAGGCCCAAAAACCCTAATATTGGATACCTTTATGAACTTCAGGTTCGGATACTCCTTAAAGAGAGACTCTTAACTGAACTACAGCTACACTTCAAAGGAAGGTTTATAATCTGATTTTATTAAATATAATAAGTAGTGTATACATATAGTGATATAATGTCTATATACAAAGGATAAAGAACATAATACACAATTACATCAACACTTCATCTGAAGTCCTGACTACATCCAGGATGTACATACATCACCGATTGAGTTAATATCACCTGACAGCAAGATCAGCTGGGAAGCCCTTTCAGCGAAATCAGTCAGAGTCTCGAACGGGAAAACATGGATTATAGGTCCCTACGCGAGGCGTCCCCCCATAGGATGAGCTTCTGACTTCTTTCCTGAAGGGTTACAGCTTTATGCAGATTAAACGAATAGCTCCATTCCCTAGTGGAACGTAGCCAGTGCATGAGCTCCATAATTGTCACTGTGTATGTGTTGTTCATCTGCTTTCACCCTGGACCTTGGAGTGGCCAGTTCCCAGGTCCTCAGCGAGTCAGAATCCCAAAACATCCTTGAGAAAATATGTAGACAAAGCCTTACTCCCTTGCACCTGCATTCACAGGTCTCAAAATGAAATTTAAACGAACAGATACAAAATGAAATTCAAATTATCAGAAACTACATCTTCACACTTTACAGCGACAGTGACATCCTTAGTTTCCCAGTGACATCCACAGTGGCCCCAATGTGAGATCCACAGTGCCCCCCCAGTGACATCCTCAGTAACCCCAAGTGACATCCACAGCGCCCCCAAAATGATATTTAAATGAATAGATTAAAAATGAAATTCAAATGATCAGAACCTACATCTTCACACTTTGCAACCACAGTGACATCCTCAGTTTCTCAGTGACATCCACAGTGCCCACAAAGTGAGATCCACAGTGCCCCCAAAATGAAATTTAAATGAACAGATACAAAATGCTACATATATAATATACCGTATTTTTCGCTTTATAAGACACACTTTTTTCCTCCCAAAAGTAGGGGGAAAATTGCCGTGCGTCTTACAAAGCGAATACTAGTGACTGCTTCCAGATCAGCCCCATAAGGATAAAATAAAAAAGTCTCTCACCTCTCCTGCGCTGCGGCTCCGCTCCGGGACCGGCGCTCCTCTGTCTTCTTCTGTCGGAGCTGTACTGTCACCTGAGCGCGGTCAGGACAGTGCAGCGCCGACAGAAGAAGACAGAGGAGCGCCGGAGCGGAGCCGCGGCGCAGGAGAGGTGAGAGACTTTTTTATTTTATCCTTATGGGGCTGATCTGAGGTCTGAAGGGGCAGAGTGGGCTGATATTGGGGGCACAGTGGGCTGATTGGGGGCTGATGGGCTGATCGGAGGTCTGATGGGGGCACAGTGGGCTGCTATTGGGGGCACAGTGGGCTGCTATTGGGGGTACAGTGGGCTGCTATTGGGGGCACAGTGGGCTGATGGGCTAATCTGAGGTCTGATGGGGGCACAGTGGGATGATCTCAGGTCTGATGGGGCAGAGTGGGCTGCTATTGGCGGCTCAGTGGGCTGATTGGGGGCTGATGGGCTAATCTGAGGTCTGATGGGGGCACAGTGGGCTGATATGGGGCATAGTGGGCTGATCTGAGGTCTGATGGGAGCAGAGTGGGCTGATATGGGGCATAGTGGGCTGATCTGAGGTCTGTTGGGGCAGAGTGGGCTGATATGGGGGCACAGTGGGCTGATCTGAGGTCTGAAAGAGGTCAGCAGCAACCTGAGAAGTGGTTTGTGACTCTGGGAAGGGTCCAGAAAACAGTTCCTCAGAGTATGCCGGATCGCATTCCAAATTTTCCTGGGAGGGGCAGACTGGGGGGAAGGAGGTTGAGGTGGAGGAGCCAGAGGAGTGCTCCCTTGGATAACGTGGTTGGACTGCGTGGAAGACTGACTGGTGGACAAATTACTTGAAGCATTGTCCGCAATCCACGACATGACCTGTTTGCACTGTTGTGGTTTCAACAGTCCTCTACCACGTGTCCCTTTAAGTTGAGACATGAAGCTAGGGAGTGTAGCTCTGCGGCGTTCCCCTGCTCCCTCATCAGCAGGTACTGTCTCATCCTGCCCAGGACCACGGCCTCTGCCCTCTGCAGTAATTGAATGCCCACGGCCACGCCCTCCTCCTCGACCCTTAGCCCTGGGGTTCAACATTTTCTGTATATAAGTGTATTATATATACCAAAAAAAAATGGGCCTGCTGTACTGAAACCCACAAACTTGTTCAATCTGAACAAGTTAATATATAGGTGGATAAGTTAGAGCAAAATTACGTATTTTATTACGTACCGTGCAGTATTGAGCAATTACACTGAAACTATTAGATTAGGCAGACTTGGTCTGCTTAAGTGCAACCCAGACAAATGTCGCACAGAGATTTTTGTAATGTAGCTGTATCAGTGAGAGCAAAAGACCTTTTTTAATTACGTGACGTACAGTATGGGTCACCTGGACAGAAAATACGGATTGTGGTTTGTGGTGACTGGACAGCTGAACTGTGACACACAGAATGGTTCCACACAGCTGTATGAAATGGATTTGTATCACTAGATAATACAACAAAAAAACAAAGGGTTTTTTTTTGTGTTTTTTTTTTTTTTTTAACGTGACGTGCAGAATATATTAGAGAGCAAACTCAGCCCCTGCTGACTGTGGCTATTTTCACTGCACCCCGGAAAAATGTCGCACTCAGATTTTTCTATATCACTGAGAGCAAAAAAAAAACCTATTTGCAGTCTCCCTGCAAACTGCTGCAAATATGGCGATAGCTGCACTACTAGTGCCAGCCAGCCCAGCCAGAAGGAGACAAAAAAAGTGTCTTGTAGACCTTAGAAGGGCTGTTGGGTTCTTTTGAGATCACTCCTGCCTAACAGAGAACTAAATCCAAGCCCTAACACTCTCCCTGAAACGCAGCAGATCTGTGCCTAACGACATCCAGACAGGCTCTGAGCCGAGCACCGCCGGACGTCACTAGTATATTCCAGGGTCACCTGATCTGGCCAGCCAACCCCTGCTATCGACATGTAAAGCCCCACGTGATGCTGGGGGGTACCGCAGAGTCTCCTGGCTAGTGATTGGCTGAGTTATAGGTGCCAAAAATTCAAAATGCGGGAGATGCCATTTCCTCGAGCATGGCGAGATGCTCGTCCGAGCATCGAGCACTTACGAGTACCCTAATGCTCGAACGAGCACTAAGCTCGGATGAGCATGCTCGCTCATCTCTAATAATAATATATAAAATACTGGGGGGTTATCAAGTCCAGCAGACAGGGTTCTGGAAGGTTCTAATAAATAATGTGTTTTTGATCCAAGATACAGAGTACAGGGATGCAGACTGTGGTGTAGGCAATGGCTATTTCACATCGCTACATTTCAGGTCTAGGATCGCCCGTAGAAACGTAGTGATGCAAAATAGCTATTGTCTACACTGCATGCTGCATGCTCTGTAAGCCATTGTTTTTATGTGAAAAGTAAAGGATTTATTTTAGCTATTGGTGAGTGCCGCAATGTACACTCTCTGTATTTTGGATGAGTGGACTTTGTTCCTGAGCACCACCATTCTAGCAGATATACCACAGTCCTTGGAGTTCACCCGTATTACTGGATTGAATAATGAAATGAGGTAGTGCTGCTTTCATTTCATTTTGATGGTGAATGTGTTTTTGATGCAGCATGCATTAATATGTGTTCATTAATTTAACTGTAACTGCTGAGGCACTGCTTCTCAGTCAGCTTCTGATCTCCCTTGCATTTCTGTCTCTCTCTGCTTGTTGCCAGAAAGTAAGATCAGTTGTGATTCAGGGTTTGTTTCTCATAGCAAACAATGATGCAGCATGCATTTTATACACTAAAGTGATTGTAGCTTCTGAGGCAATGCTTCTCACTCTGCCTCTCATCTCTCCTGCATTTCAGTCTGCCTACATATACTATCTAAAACAGTGTTCCTCAACTCCAGTCTTCAGGGTCCACCTGCCAGTCCTGATTGAGAATATACCACAGAATGAATACCTGTGGTAAGTCCTGGTGCACTGACACTAATTATATAAACTGCTCAGTCCTGAAAACATGATCGTCAGATGGGTTCTGGGGACTGGAGTACAGGAACACTGTTCTAAAAAGACAAATATTTGTTGCTCTTAACAATCAATCACAACACCACTTTTATTTTTCTTCAGCATATGGCTGTTTAATAACACACGAAACTGGAAGATTTTTCTTCAAATTAAAACGTGGTCCTAAAATTATCCCTTTTTAGTGGCAGATGTCTTCTCTATCTTCTGACCTGTAAAATTTGGGCCACTTTTTTAGAGATTTGCCTGAATCAGCTCAGAAAAGATTTGGATTCAACAGGAATCTGAATTTTTGGGAAATTCAAGGCATGTTTGATTACTTTAGAATTGATTTGCTCAGTTCTAGTCTGCACCTATCTTTGCAAGGCTGTTTTAAAATGTACTACTCAATCCCCCCTATTAAAAAGAACCATGCTTTTTGTTTTATATATAGGAGAGGTCACTCTTGGTGTAAAGTGTCATGAGTAAGGACCAAAATTGTGGGGTCCGAAACACGTAGATTTATACTGCATGTTCCTGATGTATTTTACAGCTTGAAATAAAGATATTGCCATTTAAGGAGCTGAACTTCTTTTTGGTTTCCTATATGAAACCTTTATATTTGTTTTATATAAAGATTATTATCATCACTTATTTATCTATGAACACTAAGTATACAGATTTAGAATAAGAATCACCTGTAGAAGCTAAAACGCTGCGGTGATATGAGTGAAAAATTTCCTTTTTACCACAAATTAGTGTCACACTGTCATAAACGTTCCAAATCTGGCAATTTTTGTACATTGCTTTTTTTATATTTTTTCCTTCTATATAAAAAAAGTCAAATAAATCAGATATTTTATTACACAGTATAGAAGGCCTATGGGTTCTGAGAGAAACAGGACCAAATATGTGTAAGTTAGCAGAGGGATAGAACAACAATTTGCTATTAAATTGGCACATGGGTAAAGCTTCTGGTCAGGAAATGGTTAATGGTCTGGAAATGGTTAAATAACGTCATATTGTTGCTCCTTCACTTATTACAATCTGACAATAGGACACCTCACTCTTGCTTTTGGGTAACCATAGTCATTGATGATGCCATTGATATGCTGAAGGGAAATGTGACCTGCAATTAGCATAGAGAATTACCAACTAACATTAAATGCCTTTGTTTTACGGCCATTTATTTACAGGTCATAAAAGGCCAACAAAACACTCTATAACGTTTTTTTACATGAGCCGATGCACAGAGCAATGATCAGGAACCGTTTTATCCCTATCATTGCCTTATCATTGGGCCATGGTAGAGCTACATTTACGTACAGCAATCATTCCCTCCGTATGGGGATGATCAATGGCTACTACATCCCCATAAAGAATCACTGTTTGTAGGCAGCACATCCCTGTTTACATAGGGAGATTTGCTACCCTGAATTGATGATTTTAGGTGCTGCAAAAAAGATGTGATCATCTGACAAGGGTTTGCTCATTTGGCAGATGAGTGCTGGTACCTTATTTTACTCACTTATAATGTATTTTTCACTTTATAAGACGCACCTGATGATAAGACGCACCTCAGATTTTAGAGTAGGAAAATAAGAAAAAAATATTTTTCATCAGACCTCATATCAGATCCTCATATCAGACCCCCATAAATATCAGGACATAACATCAGACCCCCATATCAGTCCTCCATGTCAGACCTCCGACAAACCTCAGATCAGTCCTTTCAGACCCCCAACAGACCTCAGATCAGCCCTTTCAGACCCCCCATCCGACCTCAGATCAGCCCTTTCAGACCCCCATCAGACCTCAGATCAGCCCTTTCAGACCTCCATCAGACCTCAGATCAGCCCTTTCAGACCCCCATCAGACCTCAGATCAGCCCTTTCAGACCCCATCAGACCTCAGATCAGCCCTTTCAGACCCCCATCAGACCTCAGATCAGCCCTTTCAGACCTCCATCAGACCTCAGATCAGCCATTTCAGACCCCCATCAGACCTCATATCAGCCCACTAAGCCCCATAAAACTAAAATAAAAAAACCTCTCTGACCTCTCCTGTGCCGTGGCTCTGCTGCAGATCCAGTGCTTCCTTGTCTTCTCCTGCCGGCACTGCACTGTCACCTGACTGCAAGCAGCGTCAGGTCATAGTGCACGGGGGGAAGTCAAGGGAGCGCTGGACCCGGAGCGGAGCTGCAGCACAGGAGGGTGAGTATCTTTCCCTGCTCCTGGCACCTATTACATAGTGGAAGCGCTCACTAGTATACGCTTTATAAGATGCACAGCCATTTTTCCCCCTACTTTTGGGAGGGAAAAGTGCATCTTATAAAGCGAAAAATACAGTATATCGCTGACACATTCTGTAGGGCCTTACAGACATTAGCATCATGCTGTCTCCAGTGGAGCTCACAATCTAAGTTCCCTATCAGTATGTCTTTGGAGTGTAGGAGGAAACCCACACAAACATGGGGAGAACATACAAACACCACGCTGATGTTGTCCTTGGATGGATTCAAACCTAAGTCCCCAGCGCTGCAAGGCACCAGTGCTAACCACTGAGCTACCATACTACCCCTTTACATAGGAAAATAATTGGGAATGAGCATTCTTACAAATGTTTATCCTCAATCAATGTTCCTATCATTGGCCTTCAATGTTACTAAATGTGTTAGGGCATCTGGCAGCAGATTTGTACCTATGAAACTGGCTGACCTGTTACATGTGCACTTGGCAGCTGAAGGCATCTGTGTGGGTCCCATGTTCATATGTGCCCGCATAGCTGAGAAAAATGAGATTTTAATATATGCAAATGAGCCTCTAGAAGGAACAGGTACATCTAGATGCTCAGCTCTCTCTGCAGCTTCCACATGCTCTGAAGTGTGATTGACAGGACAAGATGTGATGCAGTGTTCACTGCCTGGCCCTGTCAATCAAAGTGAAGAGGGCACAGCACTTGCTGAGAGAGCAGATACTCTAGGAGTAACGACAACGCCCCCGTTGCTCCTAGAGGCTCATTTGCATATGTTAAAACCTCATTTTTCTCAGTAAGCAGACAAATATGAACATGGGACCAACACAGATGTCTTTAGCTGCCAAGCGCACATGTAACAGGTCAGCCAGGTACAAATCTGCTGACAGATGCCATTATGTAATGTTCTCAAGCTGGGGATCTTCAGCTGTCACAAAACTACAACTCCCATCATGCCCTGACAGCCTGCGGATCACTGATGTAGAGGTAGTACAGAGGTCAGATTATAAGAGATTGGTGGATTTGGGGATGGAAAAGACACAGACGTCGAGATATAAACATTAGAAGCAAACATACGTACATAAGCGGGTGATGCTAGGGAGGCTGGTCACCGTTGCAGCCTGCTATTGGCTGCACCCCCTGTCGCTGGATGTTAGGATCTGCGCCACAGGGAGATTCAGCGGTGACCATGCAGTGATCTGGAGGGGCGCAGGTGCCAGGGTCTGGGTTAGTATCATCTATAGGATGGGACTGGGCATTGTGTGGGGGGTATTTCTACTATTGGACAACCCCTTTAAAGTCATGTTGACATTTTCTTTCCGGTGAAAGTCTTGTCAATGAGACTTACAACTTGCTACACTGATAATCTATCCTTAGGATAAGTCTTCAATATCAGCTCGGTGGGGGTCTGACTCCCTCGACTCCTGCCTATCAGCTGTTTGAACAGGTAGCAGTGCTCGTACTGTTTCTGTTGTAGCAGCGGTGCAGTGTAATTTCCCTTGAATGGGAGGAGCAGCTGATTTTACAGCGGAAGCAGCGCTCGCATGAGCACTGCTACCTCTTCAGCTGATCGGTCGGTGTGAATGGAATTGGACCCTTGCTGATCTTATATTGATAACTAGTGTTGATCGAGCACCGTAATGCTCGGGTGCTCTGGCCAAACACTAGGTGGTGCTCGAGTGCTCGGCTGACACCGAGTATAATGGAAGTCAATGGGAGAACCCGAGCACTAAACCAGGCACCCCCTGCTCTGAAGAGGGGAGGGTGTCTGGTTCATAGGGAAAGTTGAGAAAATGGTGGAAACACCACTGAAATGGTTTGGGAACAGCATGGGAAGGATGTTTGGATGTATCTTGGACACCGAAGTCACTGATGGGAACGATGTTGTCCGAGTATTACGCCACTTTTACGGAATGACAAGAATACCCCCAAAACCAAATATAACATCGATTTTAGAGGAAATATTGTTAGGAAACATATATTTACTTGTATATAAAGCACAAGCAGGGGCGTACATAGAAATCATTGGGCCACATAATAAGAAGAATGGATTGGGCCCCCTAACTCCGCCCAGTCCAACCCCTGGCCCATCCCACCTCCTGGCCTGGCTCCTCCCCTGCCACACCCCCATTTGCTGCAAAAGGAAAGGCCGTAGGAACAAAACCCGTAAAACGTTGGAGGAATTGCATTTTTTTTCAATTCCTCCTCATTTGGAATTTTTTTCTGCTTACCACTATCATTGTATAGGGCACTGGGGCAGCCACAAGGAGACGTTATACCGTATGGGGCAGCCACAAGGAGATGTTATACTGTATGGGGCAGCCACAAGGAGATGTTATACTGTATGGGACAGTCTCATGTGCGCTGACCGCTTCTATGAAGTCACAAAATACCGTATTTTTCATATGAGATCCCCCATAAATATCAGGACATCACATCAGCCCTCCATGTCAGACCCCCATCAGACCTCAATTCAGCCCTTTCAGACCCCCATCAGACCTCAGATCAGCCCCCATCAGACCTCAGATCAGCGTCCATCAGACCTCAGATCAGCCCCCATCAGATCTCAAATCAGCCCACTCAGCCCCCATCAGACCTCAAATCAGCCCCCATCAGACCTCAAATCAGCCCCCATCAGACCTCAAATCAGTCCGCTCAGCCTTCAGACCTCAAATCAGTCCCCATCAGACCTCAAATCAGCCCCCATCAGACCTCAAATCAGCCCTCAGCCATCAGACCTCAAATCAGCCCCCATCAGACCTCAAATCAGCCCCCATCAGACCTCAAATCAGCCCACTCAGCCCCACCAGACCTCAAATTAGCCCCCATCAGACCTCAGATCCGCCCACTCATCCCCCATCAGACCTCAAATTAGCCCACTCAACCCCTATCAGACCTCAGATCAGCCCACTCAACCCCTATCAGACCTCAAATTAGCCCCCTTCAGACCTCAGATCAGCCCACTCATCCCCATCATACCTCTAATTAGCCCCCATCAGACCTCCTGCATCCATTCTGAATGGATCTGTTTGTATTATTTTTACATAGCAAAGACGGATCTGTCTTGGACTCCATTGAAAGTCAATGGAGGATGGATCCGTTTTCTATTGTGTCAAACAAAACGGATCCGTCCCCATTGACTTACATTGTGAGTCATGACGGATCCGTTTGCATCAGTTTCTTCATGTGGACACCAAAACACAGCAAGCAGCGTTTTAGTGTCCGCTTCCAAAACGGAATGGAGACTGAACTGAAGCAAACTGAATCAAAACTGATGCATTCGAAACGGATCCTTTTCCATTCAGAATGCATGAGGACAAAACTGATCAGTTCAGGACCGTTTGTGAGAGCCTGTGACGGATTTCACAAACGGATCCTTACAACGCAAGTGTGAAAGTAGCCTAACCTGTCCTGCGCCGCGGCTCCGCTCTGGTCCGGCGCTCCTCTGTCTTTCCCTGCCGGCGCTGCACTGTCATCTGACCACATGCAGCATCAGGTCATAGTGCGCGCACTACGTTCTGACGCTGTACGGGGTCAGGACAGTGCAGCGCCAGGAGAAGAGAAGATAATGGAGTGCCAGACCAGAGCGGAGCCACGCGCACAGGAGGGTGAGTATTCTTGCAGCTCTTCTTCCCTGCTAGTGAGCGCTTCCATAATGGAAGCGCTCACTAGTATTCACTTTATAAGACGCACGGCCATTTTCCCCGTCTTAGTGCGTCTTATAAAGCGAAAAATACGGTACTGCAGTTATTAAGAAGCAGCAATATCGCCATATTGCTGTTTCTTAATACAGCCAAGGCCAGTATATCGCCCAGCGCTAAGGGGGCGGGGCCTTCCGTGCCCTATGGGCCCCCCTGTGCCACGGGCCCCATAGCAGTGGCGTGGTCTGCCTATATTGGCGGTACGCCACTGAGCATAAGTAGCAGCAGGCCCTCACCCCTAATGTTTTACACAGTCAGATCAGCAGCAGGCACTCGCCCCTAATGTTTTAGACGGTCAGATCAGCAGTAGGTACTCACCCCTAATGTTTTTTAGTGTCAGCAGCACTGAAGGTCAACTTGTCAGGAGGAGGACCAGAGTGAAGAAGTGGAAGAGGAGGTGGTAGACGATGAAATCACTGGCCCAACATGGGAAAGTGGCTAGCTGAGTGAAGACAGCAGTACAGAGGGGGAGGGATCCGCAGCACCGCAACTGTGCCGTACCAAAATGAGCAGGGGCATGAACACTAGCAACCTGACCACCACCAGCATGATCCTCATGGCAGCAAAGCACCCTAATAGGTGGGCCAAACGCCTGGATCCACAATTGGTGATGCCTATACCCCAGGCCTTTGAACGAAAGCGCAAATACTCAGCCACCCACCCACAGGCCATAGCACTAAATGCACACCTTTGCACATTGCTGGTGCTGGAAATGTTGCTGTTTAGGCTTGTGGACACTGAGGCTTTTCGCAGTCTGATGGCAGCTGTCCCTCGTTACTCAGAACCTAGCCACCACTATTTTTGGCGGTGTGCCGTCTCCGCCTTACACCAGCATGTGTCCCGTAACATAACCCATGCCCTGACCAACGCAGTTACTGGGAAGGTCCACTTAATGACTGACACATGGACAAGTGCTTTTGGCCAGGGACGCTACATTTCCCTGACGGCACACTGTGTGAACATTGTGGAGGTGGTGAGCGAGTCGTACCTTGGGATGGCACAGGTGCTACCGACACAAAGGATTGCGGGCCCTAATTCCATCAGGATTTCCGCCACCACCTACATTAGCGGCTGCAACCCCTCCTTCTCCACTTCCACCTAGGAAGTCTCATCTTGCAGCACCAGTCAGCCATCAGTCAGTAGCTGGAAGCAGTGTAGCACAGCAGTGGGGAAGCGGCAACAGGCTGTGCTGAAACTTATTTGCTTAGGTGACAAACAACACACCACCACAGAGCTATGGCAGGGTATAAGGGACCAGGCTGAGCTGTGGCTCTAGCCACTCAACCTACAACCAGGCGTGGTTGTGTCTGATAACGGCTGCAACTTGGTGGCGGCTTTGGAGCTCGGCAAGCTCACACACATACTGTCACGCTCAGGTGTGGGGGGAAAACCACACAGAGCGTAGGAGGGAAAGAAGATTAGGCCTGGAAACTAAGGAAGGAAGATGGACACCTCCTAAAGGAAACCCTGACTCTAATCCTGACTGACTACCAGTATGAACAGGCCTCAAAGGAAGGCGAGTTCATACACAGGAACCTAAACCAAACT
Organism: Rhinella marina; assembly: GCA_900303285.1. Lineage (NCBI taxonomy): Eukaryota > Metazoa > Chordata > Amphibia > Anura > Bufonidae > Rhinella > Rhinella marina. The sequence goes on from ONZH01023181.1 coordinate 75,214, forward strand.
GACCCTATAGGACCCTGGAATTAATGACAGGAATGAGTCTACCTGTTCCTCCAACAGGAAGGACGAACAGGAGTCTCCCTCAGGCCAAACAACTGCTTCAACCTAGTGGTTCAACGGTTTCTCAAAACCTACCCCCAGGGGCGGATTGGCCATAGACCTTACAGGGAAATTTCCCGGTGGGCCAATGGCCAGGGGGCCACCTGAGTCCTCCTCACAGCCGGCCAGTAGAAGTTTTTGGGGATGTATTTGGTGCTGCTGGCAGTATTTTATGATGGTATTTGGTTCTGTTGGGGTGGTATAATGTGCCACAATATGGTATTGCTGGCCCTGCCTTCTATCAATTTGTACCCAACTACAAAATGGGGCCACTTTTACTATTTTTTCCAGGGCCACTTTAAGTTCCCAGTCCGCCCCTGCCTACCCCAATTTGCCTAAGTTGCTGGTGAAGGTGCGCCACCTGTGTGCCCATTTCTAAAAGTCACCTACAGCTTCCGCTGGTCTGGCAACGCTGCAGCAGCGCTTACACTTGCCAGTTCACTGACTGCTGTCGGAAACTCCACCTTCCACATGTTGGGCAGGTTTTGTGAGCAGCAGAGACCAGTAGTGGAATACCAGCTGCAACACGTTCGCCACCTTTCCAGTTCCTCACAATAAAGGTGGATGGCTCTGCATGTGGAAAAGGTCCTGATAAGCGGCCTAGTGTCACAAGGAGGGAAACATTTTTGAAAATCGTAAAGGAGTACCTAGCTGACCGTGTCAACGTCCTCAGCGATCCCTCTGTGTGTTATAATTATTGAGTGTCTAAGCTGGACATGTGGCAAGAACTGGGTGTCAGCTATATAAGATACAGCAACGTTCTAATGCACAAGCTGCACAGGTGGTGTTAAGGTCAGGCAAACTTGCGTTCTTTTTGCCCCAACAGAAAAAATAAATGTTAGCCAGATATAACAATAGACTTTTGTGTCTTTTTAACAGAACAACTAGCCCTGCCTAGCCAAATCCTATCCCTAGACTATCTGTGCCTCCTTGCACAAACGTTATACAGCAGACGCAGATGAGGTACTGTCGGCTTGATTAGCGGCAGAAGAAATAGCAACGGATGTCAGGTATATAGACTACAGAAACGTAATAATGCACACGCTGCGCAGGTGGTGTTAGCGTCAGGCAAACTTGCGTTCTTTTTGCCCCAAAAGTAAAAAATAAATTGCAGCCAGATATAACAATATATATTTGTGTCTTTTTAACAGAACAACTAGCCCTGCCTAGCCAAATACTATCCCTACACTATATGTGCCTCCTTGCGCAAACGTTATACAGCAGATGCAGCTGAGGTACTGTGGCCTTGATTAGCAGCAGAAAAAATGACAATGGATGTCAGGTATATAGGATACAGAAAGGATTAGAATGCAGAAGCTGCGCAGGTGGCGTTAAGGTCAGGCCACCTTGCGCAATTTTTTACCCCCCAAAAAATAATAAATATATTGTATCCAGATAACACAATAGCCCTTAAAGGGGCTTTTGGGTCTTTTCCACAGAAATACTAGCCCTGCCTAGCCAATTTCTCTCCCTACACTATCTGTCCCTTCTTGCAGCAGCTCTCCCCGACTCGGTCTGAGCCGGTCACATGTCACCGGGTGCTATATAGCACTCGATGACGCGTTCCCGGCCAGCCAATCACTGTAATGCCAGTAGCCAAGATGGCTACGGCATTACAGTGAATGCCAGTACCTCCCTGCATGCTGATTGGCTGCGTAGCAGCCAAGAAACGTGTGGGGAGGGGACTCGAGCATGGCGCTCGAGCACACGCAGTGTTTGGCCGAACACCGCGTGGTCCCGAGCGCCGCCATGCTCGGCCAAATACCATATTCAGCCGAGCACGCTCGCTCATCACTATTGATGACCTATCATGAGGATAGGTTGTCAATATTGTAGCACTGCGCTACCCCTTTAATCAATGCAGGGTAAGACTATATTATAACAATTTAGTGGCCAGAAAATCTGTACAATTGTATATTCCCAAAGCCATTGGAAAAGTGTTTGTCATGGAAAAAGATTTGACATCAAGAGTGGAAGTATTAAAACAAACAAAAAAATCTGTATATAGTCAATAATCTCAATAAAAGAGTGATGTTTCAGGTTTCTTTGCTATGTATTAGTCCTTTTCTAGTCACAAAAACATCTAGTCACAGTCGCATAACATTGTAATAGATGGAGGTAGATAAGTGCCCCCCCAACACTCTAATACCACTTCTCTCCAGTCAAAAAAAGAGATGACACTGGTCACTGTCATGCAGACATCTGTGTCTTTTGGGGATTATTGTACATTGTGGTTTTACTGTGGCTTTTGCCGCAATTTGTGGCAAAAACTGCAACAAAACCGTGAAGTACAATTACATGTACATACCAGAGTATGAAGGACCTTTGGGAAACGGTAAGGGAAGGCTGAAGGACCTTTGATGATGTCATCACATCACATGATCGCAGGTCCTTTAGCCTCCAAAAGGTGCCAGAGGAGGAGAACAGAGAATGTGCATCCTGAAAGTAAATAAGTGTGTGTGTATGTATGTGTGTATATGTTAGTGCGTGTGTGTACTTGTGTGTATGTGTTTTATAGTGTGTCTGTGAGCATCTATATCAGTATTTCAGTATTAGTGTCCTAACTATCTGGATATGAGTAGCAGTGCTCTTAGTTTATATATATATGTACATACATATAGTATATATATATATAGATATATATATATATATATATATATATAGATATATATATATATATAGATATATATAAAGAATATGGAGGACATTTATGAAGACTGACGTTTTAAGCGCTGGTCTTGTTTCCTTCTGAGCTGGCACAGGCCACTTATGAATTTGCTGCATCCTCCTGCAACCTGTACAACACACATAAAGGGGTTATCCGGTAATATATATTGATGACCTATTGTAAGGATAGGTCATCAATATCTAATTGTCAGGGGTCTGACACCCAGCACCCCCGCCGATCAGCTGTTTGAAGAGGAGGAGGCGCTGCTTCCTCTTCACTACACTGTTCATCTTCTCGTTTGTAGTGGCTGCGTAGTTACAAGTTCAAGGGAATGGAGCGAGTACTTGTAATTACACTGCACTTCCGAGCCAAACTGTAGTGTAATGAAGAGGAAGCAGCACTTGCATGGAGCTCCGTCTCCTCTTCAAACAGCTGATCAGCGGGGTTGCCGGGTGACAAAACCCAGACAATCAGATATTGATGACCTAACCTGAGATGGGGGGGATTGGCAGTGGGGGGCGCCGTCTCAGTTTTCGCCTAAGGCAGCAGAAAGGCTAGGTGCAGCCCTGTCTACTAGGATTAAAAAGAACAATTTCTGCCTTTTCACAGACATTTCAAACAATGATATGTCATTGTTTTATGGAAACTGTTGAGAAGCCATTTCTATTGCCCTTATCGATCAAAGAGGATTCTCCCAAGGAAGAGAACCATCTCACCAGCGTCACCTGTTGGAAGTGGCTCCTTATGAGTCAAGATCTGAATTTCCAACAAACCTTGGGATTTGACAAGGGAAAATAGCCAAGCCAAATATCCAGGGATGGACTGGGAACTTAAAGTGGCCCTGGAAAAAATATTAAAAGTGGCCTTGTTTTGTAGTCAGGTCCAAATTGATGAAAGGCAGAGCCAGCAAAACCATATTGTGGCACATTATACCACCCTAACAGGGCCAAATACCACAGTCCATCACAAAATACTGCCGCCCGCAGCACAAAATACATCCCGAAAAATTTCCACTGGCCGACTGTAAGGAGGGCTCAGGTGGCCCCCTGGGCATCAGCCCACCAGTAAATTTCCCTGTAAGGTCTATGGCCAACCCACCTTTGCAAATATCCATCCATAGACAGCTGTTTCGGGGGGCTTACCCCTCATCAGTACAGGGTAGGATTCTGGCTATATAATTGTGGCTGGAAATGTATGTTTGAGATCCTGACAGCATAGGGTTTACTGTATCTAAAGCTTGAATGACTTCATAAAAGGGCCTGATCTACACCAGATTTATTGTGACCAGTTTACATTCATTCTTTAAATGTTTGCTACAAACAAAACTAAGAATAATTTAAAGTAATAAAAAGCAATGTCCCCAAATTCCAGAGACAGACTTCTTGCCATAACCATTTGGAATGTGTGGATGGTTTTCAAAGGATTTGAAGCTGAGGAAGAGAATAATAGGCTTAGCCATGCAACAGTGGCTGTGAGCAATAAGAACTATGCTTTAGTCTTTAAACCAGTTTCCTTTTAGAAATTCCTTTAGGAGATTTTTTCCCTTATTATTAAATAGATGCAGACTTTATTTTAATTGAAGAATGTTAATGCCTGTTAATATTTTACTGCCTGGTTTTAAGTAGAGAACATGTTATAATTATTATTATAAATGACATTATAATTAGAAAATACCAGATAGTTAGCCAGGAATACTCGATATTGAATCTGATTCTTCAACATTTCATTTTCACTGTAATTTTAAAATGAAAATCATCCCTTTGAGGGACAATATATGCGTCCAAAAACTAAGATGTTGAATTATAGTAAGATGTAATTTGAGGAAACACAATGGTACAGTGGAAGAACATTGCTTTGCGCGGGTATATTTAATCTATTCATAATGTTTCTGTTGTCGTTGCAGAGAAAAGTCATCCCTCCCTCCCATCCCTGCAGCTGACAGTGTTGATTTTTACCTTCAATTGTTCAATCTCCATTGGCTGGGAGTGGGAGGGGTCATGGCCTGACTGATCGGGGGTTGACTTGCAAGACCTGGGGCGGGGTTTAAGTCCTTCTTTGAATGGTGGCCAGAATACAGGTCGATGCCTGGTAATTTAAGGACAACAGTGGAAGAACATTGCTTTGCACGGGTTATTTAATCTATTTCATTTAATGTTTCTGTATGTTGTTGCAGAAAGAAATCTTCCCTCCCACCCTGCAGCTTTTTCCTTCTTTTTGTTGTAGAAAATTGGGGCAAGTGCATCCATTTTATGAGCAATAGCTGCTGAATGGTCGTATAAAAGCCAGAAGAAATCACCCTACCCCTTCAATTTGCCTGCGGATGGGAGTTGTCCGAACGGTCAAAGATCTATTTTGTGATGGACAGTTTACAGAAGATCATTTAATCTATTTCATAACTGATGCTGCAGAGTCACTTTCTGACTTTCGAAGAATAATTAGTCTGAGTTCAATGCAAAACAGATGTGGCTAAGGGGGCGTAACAAGAGTTGGATATTTCAACTGTTGCGTTGCAAAAAGAAATAATTGCAGCTGATTGATTTTTACCTTATTTTTCGTAGTGGGATAAGTCGGATGTCTAGCTTCATATCTGTGTGCCAGAATGGCTTGAGAGGGGGCCCTGGACATTAAGAGTATAATAATACCGTTGCAGAGAGATTACCAGCCAGAAGTTTATACTTCATTTTTTCAAGGTAAACCTGATCAGCAAGGCATTTATATATTACAACCTATAATATTTTTACTTTTTTTTATCTCTGTTGGCTTGAAAGGGGTTTTTTTAGTGAGACTTTTATACTTTTTTAGGTGGCCAATTAAAGGGCAAAACTGTAATGAGCCCACGCAATAGGCAGAAAATATTACACTGAAAAGAAAAACAAAGTTAATTTATGAACAATACCTTTAACAGTTAGAATTTCCTAGTAAGGTATGACCCCTCCTTGTGTTTGCAGAGATGGCAGTTGATTTAAGTTGTAATTGTTGGCTGGAATCATATTTGGGATTCAATGGTATGTCCTAAGAATGAGACTGGTTAAAACCTTCCCGGACAGTTACCTGTGTGCCGAATTGGAAATTCCATGTTTGGTCGCGCATGGCAGACAAGACAAATAGAAGAAACTCATTTTAATTATTAAGCGGAGAAATCATTTATAAATATCCTATTTTAATTTAAGCCTGAAAATTTGATGTTTTGATTTCTTTATTTATTTCCCCTATTTTATCTTGGAAACATAAGTTTTAAGTCTTTAATAAAAATTATACAAAGCATGGTTTATAGACTATCTGAAATCTTCTATGCCATTTAATACGAGGAGATAAAAACAATGCCTTTGGGATAATTTTGAAATTGGCATAATCCGGCAGAAACTATGGGGGGAAATTTATCATTCCTCTTATGCCTCTTTTTGGTGTAGAAAATTTGTATCCATTTTACTCTGCCCTCGCCAAGTCTACAAAACGGTGATGGAGTTGTCATCATCTCCGGCTAATTCAGAAGCTGGCATAAATAATAACTGATATCGGATTTCTTCCCGGCTCACGGAGAACCGGATGTGGCAAGTAATTTATGATTAGGACTGCTCCTCGTCTTAAATTACTTGGCCTCTCCGGCAGTGTAATACACACCAGCCTTGGTAAATCAGGGCATTTATTATTACTATAATAGTTTTTTTTTTTAGAAATGGTATCTTAAAATAAGATAATCATAAATGTAAGTTTTTGTAAGTATTAGACATGAATAAGCTTTATTCAAATGTAACTTTCACCACCCCCATGGTTCTTCGGAAAATCTATTTAATAACTTTTTTTATATTTTATTAGCCTATTTATCCATGTATGGAATAGGGAAATATCTGATAACAGAAAACTATAATGGTTTCTTGTCTATCGCATTATAGCATGGAGGCTATGAAATGATTATTTGGCACGAGGCTTGCGAGGGCCTTACGGCTTCCTGCTGTGCGGAAACACGAGCACCCCGCACAAAGATGTAGGCTATTTATTACTTAAAGTTTCCTGTGTGGGAGAAGCAGACTTCACGAAAAATCAGGGCATCTTTCGTCTGATTAGTACAGTGGGTTTATAAACAGTCCAGTGTTAGATCTTTAGTAAAAATTGTGCATTTGAGGACATTTTCCTTCGTCTTTAGATAGTAATATCTTAACTGGATTAAGGAATTGGAACAAGTTTGGCCTATTGCAAAGTTCTCATTTAATCCTTATTCACACTCAGTTTATCAAATTAAAGCAGACAAGATGGATGCAGAGCCTTTTCAAGATGGACATTGTGTGTGAAATCTGGAGACAAGAGATTTTAAAAAGTGGCCACCATGACTTGTCACATCATCTCTCCTAGGATTCAGCTGGCCATGCACAGACCAAGGCAGGGTCAGCATTCTCCTTAGTGTTTCACTATGGACTGCTGCAGAGAAACAGTCCCGCTACACAGTCTCCAGCAGAGTTACTTATTACACCCTGGCCCTCTTCACCTGCCCCAGCCATTCAAAATAACATCACACCATAAAATATTCATGAACAGCCAATGCTGCTGCTATGGACTCGCTTCTGCAGGTGGCCGTCACATCAGTAATTGCCCAATACTTCCCTCCACAGCGTAAAATTGTTTTCATTATGTGTCATGCACACAGAGCCAAGTAAATCCCTCTTGAGTGCTTTCCCAAGAGCTAAAGGGAGGTGGTACTTAACTTAAACAGGCGCTTTTGGCTTACAAGAAAAAAAAAAAAAGAGGGAGCTCATCATTAACTTACTTCTTAAGGCGACAAAAAAGGAAGAAGTAGCTAATGCAAAAAAAAAAAAAAAGATTATCCAAAATGTCTCAGTTACTAGGACTAGCTTTAGTGGCTTTAGATGTCCTTATGATACTTAAAGCTACTTCAGCCAAAGAAACTAGAATAACTTTCCACCCGACTGCAGTTCCCATGGTTAGCAGTGCAGGACGGTAAGCAGGTTTCAGCTATAAACTGCTGTATTGTGCGACAATAATGCCCAGTCAGGTCTCCCCTTTTTAAATCAAGGGTGTCTTTTTCTTTGCCCCCTGCCGGGGACTAATCACAGTTCCACTTTGTTTAATTGCAGCATGGAAGAAATATGTTTAAGAGGAGTGATGCACACACCAAACGTACGACAGCGGTCTTCAAGTAACAAACAGATTTCATTAAGGTCTTGTAGTAATTATACTATATCTTGCTGTATACTGAAACTTGTATCCTATAATTGTGAGCTGGCAGCGATGCATCTAAAAGTAATCAGAACTTAGAACATAGTGGACCTTATTACTGTGTGTTAATTATTTATTTATTTTGCATTTATTTATTTATCTTTCAGTTACATTTTTGAAAAAGTAACTATTACAAATAAATGCAGCCAAGAGGTCGCAAGAAAAGTTAGACTGTGTATTCTTCTTGTGTCCATTAAAATTATTGAATTTAGAAAAATAACTATATTTGACTTGCTTTCTCAAGACGAACCTTCATTCTTCCTTAACGTACTGTTTCATATATTGCTATTCACTATTCATGGCCATTATAGTTTCTGGAAATTGCTATATGTCTATAAAATAGACGAAACTGGTGCAGATGGCAGGTATTCCCACTTATGCACTTGTGTCAGACCCTTGAGCACCAACAATGATTCCTAAGACTCTGAAGATCCTTTGCTTACAATGTATTGTAAATTATGGCTTAGAGGTCATGAACTGAAGGAAGGGAGGGGGCAGAGAAGCATTTATCAATCAAATGAGTTGTTTTCTAAGTTTGACAAAACTCAACCACAAAACAAGTGAGTGGGAAGGGAGCTTCCATTTATTACTTTTACTTTATATACTTTTTTTCTTCCTGACTCGTCTTTTATAAGAAAATATACAAGTAGAAAAAATATAGAGAAAAGAACTCTACTGCCTTAGGGCTAACCTTTCTTTCTTTAATATTAGAATAAGCAGTTTCATTTCATAAGAAAATGTTCAAGTTTTTCTATACCTAGTTATGGCATCCAAAGCAAAGCAAAAAGACTGGGCAATTTTGGCTTCATAAGGAAGGGGGTTCTCACCACTCCAGGGCAAAAGGATTAAACTTACTCCATATTGGTTTCTAATTCATTATTAATAACAATATCAATAGACACAAATTGTGTATAATATTTTACTGGTTTTCACATCATTACCTCTTAATTAGGGCAAGTTTAACTGTCCTTAACCTGGTCAGGAATGGTTAACCTTCCAATAAATCTGGGGACTTTTCTTTGATGGTAGATGTTGGGGGAATGAAGAATTGGGCTGTTGGATCCCAGCATGTCCAATCCTTTATATAAAATAAGCTGCCTCCAGAGGTGTCTGTTAGTGGCTTTTCTCCCTCTTTATATTTAGAAAACTGAACATACATGTATCTGGGAGGGAAGCGGGGGCAGCTATTTAAAGAGTACGACCATCCTTGTTGCAAATAATACTTTTCTCCTTGCACAAATGAGTCCTCCTAATGCACTGCACAATTTTTGTAAAGAGAAGTATATACGTGCCAAATTTCTGTATTGACCCTCTATATTTTATAAGTATTAATGAGATCCCCTTTAAGTCTTCTTTTTTCAAGTGTATTCAAGCGATTTCTCAACCGATCATGGTAAGAGAGACTTCCCATTCCTATATACCAGGTAGTTACATGTCCTTGTAACCTCTCTAGCATGTCTATGAACTTTTATTACAGTTATTGTATAGCTTGGTCTTTGTCGCCTACAAGAACAATTGCAGGTCTATTTGTCAAGTGATATATATATATATATATTATTTTATGCACTTATTTAGCGCTACTATATTCCGCAGCGCTTTACAGGCATTAGCATCGGGTTGTCCCCTGCTTTTAATGTAATTTACATTGAATCAATGCTTTCATTTCATAAGTCATTTTAACCTCCATGGATAGTACCAGTTTGTTAAAAATATATCACAGTTTTGGGAGTTTTGCTGTGTTTTTTAATGTAAGTTAGATTCAGTTTGCAACGTCGTATTATATATCTCCAGTCCAGAAACATAATGGGCAGATTTTAACACATAAAATGCTAAGCACTTTATAAAAAGAGGTCCATAGATTAACTTCTGTCAGAGGGATGTATAATATGCACAGTTTACCTAGTACATTCTGGTGGAAATACCTAACTTGAACCTATACTAATCACATTGCTTCATATGCTCAATACATAGCACAATAGTCACCTTAAAATGTTGGGTCATTGTGGAAAGAATACATCTGCGCAAGATATGTCCGCACCATGAGACTTTGTAGAAATATACAATGTGTCAGGCGCTATACAGGTTTTGAGTCTTTTGTAAAAGGAACAACTGACTGTTTCAAACTAGGCGGCAGTCGATGCAAGACTGTAGCATTATGCTTAAAATGAATGGAGCCTTTTAAAACTTAGGTATATCATTGCCAAAAAGAGCTAAATAGTTCTGTCAGCATTTTAAGAAGGGATAGATTCTTTTTTTTTCTTCTTCTTCCTTCAGAAACGCCATTCTGGACAGCTGTTAGTGACTTACCAAACTTTTCATATGGATATGTATGTTAATGGCAAGCAATGAACTGAGGATGAAGAGCCACAAACACAGACCAGAGATTCAGTGCACATCAAAAGCCTTCACAAAAGGGGCAGTAAAAGAGGCAGCAATGGTGGAGCCTTCACTTTTGTACACTGAATTAGTTCTGCAAGCAATGAAACTGATCTTTTCTCCTTGCCAGAAAAGTCCGGTGATTTTTGTAAGTACTCATTAGCACAAGAGGCATTTATGAAGATAATTGACTGACGCTGATACCTCTGGCTGTCACAACAGTGCCAAAAGACCATGTGCACAGTTGTGTTTTGTCCAAAAGATGCTAGATTTAAAGGCTCACCATAATGTGTCAGCTCAACCTCCGCTCCCCTATGTGCACATCTCCCCATCAATTGCCGGTTCTTTCTTATTTGTTAACCATAAAACAAGGGAGGTTTAACATTTCGAGGGAAAGGAGAGGAATCTCTTTATGGATCCATAAACTATGAATAGTTAGGAGCATGTTTTCTTCTAACGTGCGCTATCAGGAGCACATTACAGAGTCTGCAGGTTCTAAACTGAAATATCCTTCATCTCTCTGTAACATTATTCCATGTAGAGTACATTTGGATTTCAGCCGAATCTTGTATGCTCTAAATACAGAATAGAGAGGACGGTATTTCCTTCCATTACAGTATAATAATATAAAAGGCTAAATATGATTTATCCAATGTATGTATTTTAGACAATATATTGGGTGTGACGATGGATTTGGTGAATAAATCCCAGCTGATAATTTTAGATCTGCTAAGGAAAATGACACACATGCTCAGTGATGGAGGAACATATCATGTTACCCTGTGCATCAGCATCTCCCATTGAAACATACTGTACTCACACTAGTGTCCTTCATGGATGCAGATCCCAGAAGATCCTAGGTCCTAAGAAATATGGTTTTATGACTTTTAAAAATAAAATAAAATATGAGTAATAATAAAAAAAAGTCCTGGAAAACGCCTTTAAGTATTCAGAATTGTGTATTGTGACTTTAATAAGATACAAATCAGGCAACTTATTTCATCAATAGAAGTAAGCGCATCAGTTGTGCAGTCATCTGGGTTCTCATTTATTGGAGCGTGACTTTAAACAGGGGCGGACATATCGCCTGTGCAGCCGGTTCAGCTGCACAGGGGCCCAGTGAGGGAGGGGAGCCCTTCCCAGTGTCATAAGTGGTGTTTTTGTTACATTTATTTTATTACACCTTGGGGTGGGGGTGGGGGGCGTTTGGGGGGGGGAGCTGATTAGAACTTACTGTCAATCTGCTGGCCGTTCTGCCTGTACTCCACACTGAAGGACCTGGGATGACATCATAGTCATGTGATCTTTTCAACACTGGAAGTGGTGGTAGGACCTGTGATGAGGTCACCTTCATGTGACCAGTGCAGAAAGAGGCGGCGCTCAGTAGTGGAGACCTGTGATGCACTGGAATGTGAGTGCCAGAGACATGCTGGGAGATGTGGTTCTCCCCTGTTATACCTCCTCCCTGTTTAGTGGGAGGGAAATATGTTATTTAACTGGGGCTATATGTTAGGGGGGCTGAAGGGAAGGGAGGGGTGTGAGTTACATGGGACTGTATGTTACAGAAGATTAATGAGAGATGACTGGTGTTATTTACATGCAACTGTATGTTATAGAGGGCTGGAGCATAAGGAGTGATGTTATTTACTTGGGATTGAATATTATAGAGGACTGGAGGTCAAGGAGTGATGTTATTTACATGGGATTGGATATTATAGAGGACTGGAGGGTAAGGAGTGATGTTATTTAGATGGGACTATGTGTTGGAGGGGCTGAAGGAGGGGATTTAAGTTATTTACATGGGACTGTATGTTATAGAAGACTGTAAAGAAGAGAGGTTATTTACATGGTATTGGAGGGAGAGGACTGGTGTTATTTACATGGGACTGTATGTTATAGAAGACTGTAAAGAAGAGCGGTAATTTACATGGGACTGTATCTTATATAAGAGAAGTGGGAGAGGACTGGTGTTATTTACATGGGACTGCATGGTAGAGAAGACTGTAGGGAGAGGACAGGCATTTGAATGTATGGGGGCACTACAGAGAAGATTATAACTCCAGGGGTTATGGCAGGAAGCACTATAATTATAGGGGGCACTGCAGGGAACATTATAAATACTGTGGGCAGTGGTGGAGGGCATTACTACTGAGGACTCCATAGGAGTGCCTTATAGATTGGCCTTATTTCTATTAGGGGTGCCCTATTAGTACTGAGGGCACTGTAGGGGTACTATGGTGGGGGGAGGGGGTAGCAGTGAGCCCGGTGACGTCACCGGCACTAATGGACGGGTGTTAGCTCTGCCCTAGCCTGTAAAGCCGCCCATCAGTGCCAGTGATGTCACCGAGAACACTGCTAGGACTGTAAACAAAACAGCCCTTGCCCTACGCTTTATAGTGCAAGGCAAGGGAGAGCATCTGAGTATGAAATGTCAGAGGGGGTGGAGTGGGGGGAGAAGGGGATATGTCCGGGTTCTGCTCTGAACCCTGACAACTGCTTTAAAGGGCATCTGTCAGCAGATTTGTACCTATGACACTGGCTGACCTGTTACATGTGCACTTGGCAGCTGTTCATATGTGCCCACATTGCTGCTGCTGATGTTTTAATATAAGCAAATGAGCCTCTAGGAGCAACGGGGGTGTTACCATTACACCTAGAGGCTCCGATTTCATTGCAACTGCCGTGCCCTGTCTACATTGACTGGACCCGGCAGTGAAAATGTCATCACAACTGGCCATGGGGGTGGGGGCCCAGGTACATTCCTTGCACAGGGGCCCTCTGCTGTCTGTGTCCGCAGAGGGCCCTCTGCTGTCTGTGACCACCCCTGGGTTTAAAGGTATAAGCAACACTTTTAATGTATTGGCTGATCCTGGTACTAATAAGGGGTTTGGCTGATCTTTAAAGGTTGAGAGTGGCATAAAAAACAAAATAAGTCAAACTCACTTCCACCGATCCCCTACTGCTACAGTGTTTGTCAGGCCCCTATGGTCTCAGCCAATCACAGCATGCAGTAGTCACCTGATCCAACCAGTGATTGGCTGAGCAGACATTTTCTGTGTGTTGGAGGCACCAGAAAGCAGAGACCAGCAAGGACCCAGATGCATTGGAAAGGAAGTGACGGGGGATCAGCAGAGCTGAGTATGACTTAATTTGTTTTATATGACACTGTGATTTTATTTTTAATAATCAACTGCTTACAATTAAAGGGGTTGGTCACTTTACATATACTTTGCACAAATGCGCAGTGAATACCAGCAACTTACTACAATATATTCTTGAGTATTCCTTTAAATAAAAATTAATGTAACTTTTACTTTCAGTCCGAGGACAGGTAAAACTAACTCATCAGTTTAAAGGAATAAACTCAGATTTCATATATTTTCTTAAATGTATGTAACTCAGTTCAACACCCCACATGTCAAATATGTGTAGTGGATATTTAGACTTTGATGGTGTATCTAGACCCACACCCCGAGACACATTTATCTTGAGAATGGGGCCCGTTTGCTGATTGCAGTCTATGGAGAGGTGGCTGCGAATGCACATCTCTCTTCATTCACTTCTTTAGGGGCTCCAAGAACAGCTGCTCGGAGAAGTCTTATAGAAGTGAATGGAGAGAGCATCACCGTTCTCAAAATCCTGTGAATATGTCTTAAAAGTTTAAGATGGGAATACCCCTTTAACTATAAAGGTTTATAAATGGTTTTAATTCAATGTGGCCTAGACTGAGCACGGGAAGGTATTTTAATATATTTCAGCATAATGGACGACTGTCATTTAGGGCCCTTTTCCACAGACCAAGGATTGGGCCAGTTATTGGGAACAATAACAATTCATACAAATGTTTGTTACCTATAACTGTCATGTGTAAGGATGCCGTTGATCACCCAACAAATGACCGAAACATGCTGCTGGCAATGTGCAAAAGAATAGAAGGCTGTAATAAAGATCATCCATCCGATCAATCTTTGCAGAGTAATTAAATAAAAATACCAAGAGATGCACAAGTTCTTTGACCATGACACTGCACCCACCCACTATAGATATTATATAGTTTTCATCATTGGCTTAAAAAGCTATTACAAGCCCTGTAAGCACTGTATCGTAAGCCTAGAGTAGTGATAGTTTGTCAGGAGGGAACAGATTTGCTTCCCCTCCTAATAAATCTTTGAACTCTTGTTGTGAGAACGGTTCCCAGCCTCTTTTTCTGCTTACAAATTACCCCTGAATACCTGCTGAGTTCCTGCCCAGAAGCGTCTGCTCAGCTCCAGGTAATTCATTATCTCTTCAAATTTAGGATTAACAGGGTAACTTCCTACTCTTAATGGATCAGTAATTTGGTTACTCCCTTGCATACATTATTTTATGGACTCAGGAAAGTTTATGGGCAAAGTTGGAGCAACATAAATGTATGAGTATCTTGAAGTATCAACTTTACCCATCTAAACAGTGTTTCTAACTTTCCTCAAACTTTGTTTATGAAGATAATCCTCATCTTCTCAATGAATGGCAACGCCAGAAAAAATGCTAACAATTTACCCATGCCTGTTTAGCAGGATCTACAACTACACTTGAATAGGACTGTGCCACAGTTGTCAGTACAGTGTCCCGACCAGGAGTTGTGCATAGAAAAATCCTAATGGACCACCGGGTGTTTACTAATACTGAGGGTACTTCCTTCTAGAGCCTTCTTGGGGAGAAAACATATCCTGGCATCTGGTGGTGGGAAAACACCTTTAAGAACCTTGAGAAATCATGAAAAAAGTGGTTGTCCAGCAGATTATTAATTTTTAAGAAAAACTCAGAACTGTGTAATAGAATAAAATATTTAAAAAAGTCATGCTCACCTATTCAGTCTCCCATCGCTCTCATTCAATGCCTCCTGGTCCCCCCTGGTCTCTAATTCCCAGACAAACTCTTTAAAGGTGTTGTGCAGTGCTTAGATATTGATGACCTATTCTCAGGTCTCAGATAGATTATCGGAGACCCCCGCCAATCAGCTGTTTGAAAAGGCCGCATTGCTTGTGCGAGTGTCACGCCCTCTTCACTATTACCCTGCTCACCTCGTGGATCATAGCACTGGCATTGTTTAATTATACTTTTCCCTCTCATCTAGAGCCGGTCTCTTGAACTAGCTGATTGAAGGGGTGCCGGGAATTGGACCCTCGCTGATCTGGTATTGATGACCTATCCTGAGGACAGGTCTTTAATATATACTACCTGCATAGCCCCTTTAATTATTTGCTACATTATAAGATGTTATGGAAATATTCTATAAGATGTTTGGTGGTAACATGGTGACTCAGCTCAGAATATCAATTCCTATTGTGTTTCATGAATTTCAGCGAGAATCTGAAAGCACACTGATTCGGCTTGCTTGTAATTTATTTACTTGCTAGTTATTGCTATTTATTTCTCATATCGATGTGTTTTCCATGCTTTTTGAGGTAACATTAGCCAGAATTTTTTGTTTTAGTAACTTTGGGGGAGATTTATTAAGAGCTGTGTTGTATACACCAGTCTTTATTTCTACTGTGTTGGCATGAGATGTACCACTATTATTAAGATATGTGTGACTCTTAAAGGACATCTGTCATCGGATTTGTATCTATGAAACTGGCAGTTGAAGTTTTAATATATGCAAATCAACCTCTAGGAGCAATGGGGGTGTTGCTGTTACACCTAGAGGCTCCACTCTCTCTGCAACTGCCGCATCCACGGTACTTTGATTGACAGGACCGGGCAGTGTAAATATCATCACGCCTGGTCCTGTTAATCAAAGTGGTCACAGGTTCATCAGAGAACATCGAGAATATGAAGCACAATAGCTACAACGGATAACCCAGTACGATTGGTCCCAGGTGCGGCCCTTTTGGGTTGATCACTTCGCTTTCAGACCGGTACAAATAGCTTGAATAGGATTAGTTTCACCCCCTCCATCTTATTGTCTGAGGCAAATGTGTTATACTTACCTGCTTGTCCACTGAATACAGAGTCTGTCCATGTAAAGCAAGGCTGGATCTCCCTGAGACTCCCGCCTCGCTACTGAAGGAAAACGGAAAACTGCTGACAAGGGCCACCCTGCTATAATCCGGTAAACAAGACATCATTGGACATCCTGTCATTACCTGGTCATCAGAACCATAAGTAACCACTACGGTGGTAATATATCATGTATGTTTGTCCCCTCATGGGCCCGGGACCTATTTATCAATAGTAATTAGTGATTTGTACACTTGCCTTGTGGGTTCATATTTTACACTTGCCTTGTGGGTTCATATTTTACCAAAATCAGTATATATAGTAGTTAGATTTTAATCTGTAGAGTGAAACAAGAACTTTATTTGCTCGTAGGGGTAACCTTTGAATGAGTGTTTTATGACACCCCTCATTTGTATATACTGGGATGGAGCATATTCTGTTAATATAGATGCTCCTTCATTATGTATCTCTTGCATGATATTACATACTGTGCCCACCTTTCCTGGATTAACTTTTCACAGTGTTAATTGTTCCATTCTATGAACATCTCTGCTTGATGGTAATGGATGATGAGGCTGTGTGAAGTGGTCCGAATGAAGGCATGCTCCAGATGAATGCAACAGCACACCTATGCAGATGCATATGCCTGGCATTCACTTTCATTAAAAAAGTATAAAGCATAATTGCATAATTGACTGCACTTTTCAATACATGTGAGATAACTCCATTCTGACATATTCCGTCCAACCCTTAAGAAGATTAGACATATATGTCGAAAGTATACTACAGACATGGTGTGAAACTAGCCTTAAAAGTGATGTATCATCTCAGACGTTAATGGCTGAGATGGGAATAAAGTCAATAAGCACTGACCAGGAGTTATGAAAATGGCTGAGTGGCCGATGCTCTGCTGTCTCCATAACACCTATAGCAGTGAATGCGAGCTACAAAAATTGCATTGCACAGCGAGGTACACTGTTTCTGCAGAACCCATTAATTGCTATGGGGTATTCTGAGACTTATATACTGATGACCTATCCTCTGGATTGATCATCAGTATCTGAACAGTGGAGGCCTGACACTTGATGATCAGCTGTTTGAGAACGCACCGGCGCTCCTGTCAGTGTTGCAGCCTTCTCTCAGCTTACTCTAGGCCAAGTGACGTCATGTTCATCGCTCACATGTGTGCTATACAATGTACGGTGCTGTGCTTGGTGAGCAGGGAGATGGTCGTGGTGCTCACAGGAGCACCAGTGCCATCTCAAACAGCTGATCGTGGGAGTCCCAGGTGTCAGACCTCCACCGTTCAGATAGTGATGATCTATTCAGAGGATAGGGTCATCAGTATATAAATCTCAGAACACCATTTTAATCTGCTCATCCACATAACATTAATGTGGGCCAAACCAACTGGTTGACCATCTTATGTTCCCCATGTTGCTGATGTTGGGGGAGAGAAGCCACCGCCATAGGTGTGTGTAGCGACTGTGTCCCTATTCAGAACACATGCAAGCTTAGCTGAGCCCAGAATACATGTATATATGGGATCAGGCGGAGAGATAGTTGTCTGTTGGACGCGCATGCATTGCACCCATGTAATAAACTGCGCTCTTGCACACATAAAATAAGAATATGTTGAATAGCTAAAAAGTGAATCCTGGTTATATCTATGCATTAAAATAGCGAAACATCCAGATGTAAGAATATTTTATTTGAGTTTATGTAAATAATCATATTATACACCAATTATTTCCCATTTTACCCTCTCTGTGATGTATGAATGAATGTCACAACTGATAATTGTGCTTAGCTTATCTATGAAACGTGACAGCCTGATTACAGATGTATTTGCGCATTTGTGAAGTATTGAATTCTCAGCTTTCTGGCCATTTTATAAGCCCCACGGAATGGCAACTTGTGCAAAGGTGATTTACCCCTTTCTAAGCAAATTTAGATGTTTTATATGTAACTGTAATATTTTCTTGTTTTTACTCTTCTAAATATGTTTTCTTCCATGTTATTTCCATAATTAGATCAGGGGCAAAAAAAATGTTTCATGTCTTTCTCCCGGCTCTAATATTGACTCTTTTTTTTTTCCTCTCTCCTTCTCTCAGTTGTGGCAATGAGCAGTAATTGCAGTAGTCTAGACACAGAGACAGATGCAAAGTAGAGCATTATTATACCGGACATTTGCCCTAGTACCATACTGTCTAATTGCCCAGAAAATATATTTCTCCGTGAATTATTTGTAATTGGACTTTAAATGGACCAACTGTTGTATATTGATGCGAATTGTGTCCTTTTCAAAAGTATTAAAAAGACATTCGCTTTAGGTCTTTAGTGTCGGTGGAATAGATTAAGGTCCCTTGAAGTAAAATGTCAGTTTTTTTTCTTAGAATGACAATGATCTTTTTTCACGTTTCCTTTTTTTTTTCTTGTTTTGCTATTATTAGCATTTATGAAAAGTTTTGGAGCACAGTTTCTTATTGTGGCAACTCTTTATTGGATGTGTCACAAGTTTTGGGTAATAGAGACTAAACTTATAACGCGAGGTGTGTCTGGGCACTTAGCTGAACCATTTGCTAGGTTCTCCGTTTATATCATGGGTCAGCAAAACTGAATGTCTTAGTCATTGTTCATTGACTAGCCTTTCTTTTCGCAGGAACGAAAGCAATCTACCCAAGTACAGTGCAGAATCTTAAGAGAAACTACCTACTTTTCTCCTCTAAAATACTGCAGAAATAATTTAAACTGACAGTGCCTTTTAATCAAGTAAACACATTTTAACTAGTTTTTTCCCCAATCCTTCTATTCATGCCAACTATAGAAATTAGCCTTCACTCTTCCTTCACTTACACATGGATACACAGACTTGCATGAACACAAGAAAAAAAAATTCTTTTCTCCTGTCAGCATTCCTAACCAACAATAGTTAGATTAGTGAAAATGAGGGCCTCCGCAGAGAAAAGACATTCAGCCACAGAAGGCTCCCTGTAGGAACAGCTGGTAGGGGTTAATAGCCGCTGAACCTCACAGCCAGGGTCTTTTCTCTATTGTGTGTTCCACTCCTGGGAAGGAAGAAGACTTGTGACAGCCTCTGGGGTGCAGGGAATAAGGGGAATGGTAGCAGGTCACAGAAGCTCTCCTCAAGGATATGGTTACCTAAGGACAGCAGAAGAAAAGAAGGCGCTCGCTTTATTTATGGATGGAAATTGTACCTGTTTCTACAGTCCTTTTGTCAGCCTGAAGAAAGCCTGACAGCATTCACCACCTTGGCCAATAGCATTTTAATTCATGTTACGGCTTTACCGGAACAATTGGAGCTGGGGTGTTCAATGAATTATTCACACCCTGTAAAATGGGTGCAATTCAAGTGACGGAGGTCCCTAAGTCAGGGAAGCACAGGCTGTATACCTAGAATGCCATTCGGGTGGGAGGGGGAAGGGTTACGGCTGCTTTGAGCATGGTGTCAACGCCAACTTTGTTGTTTTTTTTTTTAACAGAAGGGAAAATGAGTTTTGTAAACTTCTGAAAACCCCAAAAATCAATAAGTGGTTGAATGGAAGTGTGCGCCGCAGCGTAATCACCTCACCGTGTGAAGACCGAGTTGTGGTTACTGCCAACGTTTTCAAGACCGTGGGTGAATATTAGATTATGTCCTTGCTTCTGTGACCAGGTTAGGTCACTTGACATAGGTTGTAAAAACCGTAAAGTAATAAAAAAAAGGGGGCATCACCGAATAAAACAAGGTGCCTGCGCAAGTTTTGTCTATTTTTAAAACAACAAAGCCGTTTTCCGGTGGCACGTCGCGCGCTGTTCAATGCATCCTAGAGAATGGGTTAAGCTTTCTGACTTTCTGGTTACAGTGAAATTATGACAGAAAGAAAATTGTTCCGTTTTAGCATGAAAATGCTTGTACAAATACTGTCGTTCCTTCCTTCTTGCTTTCTTTATAATGCTTCAGCGATAGCTAAAATGACAGACATTTGACAGGTATCTGTAAGCATACAACCCAGGCAGCTCATTAAAGTTTTTATTCCTATGCATTGCCTTTCACAAAGGCAAAAACCCATTAGCATTGACTGTTTTGCAGATTAGAAGAATTAAGGGCTTCAAATGTTGGCTTATACCAAGCAATGTCATTTGTGAAGTGATGTTTGCTTTATTATTTCCCGCACTCTCCCTCTGAAACCAGCCTGACATGACTCGAGCTCAACATAGGGCGTAATGTGCAAACCAAAAGACTGGCTCATCGATGAAAAGAAACACATTTCCTTTTATACATGACTGGAATGGCAAAGAGGGGAGACTTTACATGTACTCTTTAGGCTCATTAGACTACTGATTATAATAGTTCTCCGATGTAATCTTTAATCGACTTTGACACTAGATTTGCCCCGTTACAAATCCTGTCATGCAAATTAAGTCATTTGTGTTGTTTGATATGGAAAGATCTGCTATGAAATGAAAGATTAGTTCACAGATGAGGCACCAGAGACTGCTGCCCTCGTGCACCATGCAACTGATTACAAGGATGAGATCATCTATTTTTACACTGCCGCTAACATTTATTTTTACACTGCCGCTAACAGTTAAGGAAGCAGGCTTAACCATTTCAGCGCCAGACCTTGCTATGGAATTGATCATACGTGTACATTTGCCATCTTCTGATCCCCAGACTGGTCTAAAAATGCTATGCTCCATAAAACACATTGGCCCTGATTTATGATACCTTAACTCCAGAATTCTGGCATCAAAAAAATAGGGTTTTTGCGACTTTTTTGCACTTCCGTGCGCAAAAATTTGCAACTTTTTACACTCACTTGCGCAAAATTTTGCGACTTTTTGCATGTGTACACCACTCACTCCAGTTTTGTAATATGGGTGGAACAGTGGGTGTGGTTAGCTATTTTAATGAGTTTCACTCCAGATTTATCATTGAGACTTTTTTAAAAAGTCGCAAATAAGTCGCAATCTCACTCCAGGAGGAGGGTGGAGTAGGAAAAGTGGAGGAGCTTCTCTAGTCAGAAGTGTTAGGTTTAAGAGCAAGGCACATTTATCAAACAACATGAGACATTTGATAAATGTGGCACAAAGTACAACATAGACGCAAGCAAAACTGACTTCAAATAGTCTCCTAATGATAAATTCCCCCCATTGAATGGAACTTCATCAAGCAGGAAAACTGCTAACAAGAGAAATGTACTGGTAGATACAAATCAGAAACTCATCTTTTATACAGTCACCTCCACGGAGTCTCCCAAATTTTAAAGATTTGTACATGGCTTAAGGAGCCTTTAAAATGTTCAATTGTTGAGCAGATTATCGGGAATAGTTCCTACAAATGGTCGTTCCCATTAATTGGCCGATGTAAAGGTGCCACAGATCACCCAATGAAGCAATGACCATAAAGTCCTCATCTTCTTGTTCTATTTGAAATTTCAATAAAAGGATTAATAGTTAAGAAGAAAACAAATCTATATAGTTTTCTCCTTAGTCGCCACTTTCTTCTATAAATTGATTTAGGAAACAGGTTGCACTATAAGGCACTTATTGGCTGGTTTCTGCAGGAGAACACTGATTTCACTGAATTGGGTCAAATAACTTTTATTCTCTATGTCTAAAATCCCATATCTAAAACAGCTTATGTCAATACATCCAGCACCAGATACTAGACACAGTAAAACAAATCAACTTTCTCCTAGTATAAAATCTCATTTTTTTAACAATGCAGAACTATACAGTCTCATTCCCATCTTGTTCTTTCATCTGGATGTTCATTCTAGGGAGTCTCTCAGGTTTTTTCAGCCAAGTGCTGGTTGTTTGCTTTTAGAGGTCATACCCCATGTCTCTTTCTATACCAGGTCATAAGTATGTACAGAAGAGGAATAGTGGTGGTGGGACTTTACCTTTGGCATTGTTGACCTAATCGGTAAAGCACCTGCCCGGAAGAAGGTGACCTCACTGAGGCACTGTCTCTCTATTTCTTGCTACACCCTGAAAAGTTACCATCATAAAACCACTAACAAATACCAATAGTAACATAGTGAGTTAAAAATTGTAAGTACTTTTCCGATATGTTACTATCATAATAATGTGATTTCATGAGGTGAACCAAACTGTTAATTGGTTTATATCAGTTGCCTGACCCGTATTGCTTTTGGTAATGTGTATTGCATTTGCATCCAATATATCATTGAATTGGTGCTAATAAATAGCCATTGTTTCTACTCCAGGGTCCGTCTGACATTTGGAAATGGGGTTGTAGAGTAGGTTTACCTCTATGACAGATAAATATGGTAGTGTGTTCAGGTTGAGGGGTAGATTACCTCATTTACTGTATCCGGTACAGCCGGACACTGCAGAACAGCATTTTTATTCCTGCAGAATGCCAGCATTTATGGTGGAAACCTGTTGGTTATAGTGAATGGGGAGTCTGCTCCTCTGCCAAAACAGACTACTGGATTTCTTGCCTCAGAATCTGCCATAAAGGGGCTGGCCACTTTCTAGCTACTCATGACCAATGTGTATGTAAGATTACTATATGATACTAATTTAACCGTTTGCTATATTTCATAAGTTATGTCCCCCTGTTCGGCAGATCGTCTGTGCTATCCACATAGACCCTCCATTAGTAGCTATTTTAGACAGGACCTCCATGTGGACAGCACAAAAAATTTAGCTAGCAATTGGGCAGAATAGATTTTTGGAGATCCTTCTCATCAGCCAAATTTTTGCAGATTTATAAGCAAAAGATAAGATCAATTTTGTAGCAGATAAAACTATTTTTACTGATAAAGCTCAAAGGGGTTTTCCTGGAGTTCAATATTGATAGCCTATCCTCTGGAGAGGTCATCAATACCTGATTGGTAGGGATCTATACACTTGCCGTTCAGCTTTATGAAGAGATACCAAGTGTTGTGCATTGTACTGTATAGCGGCTGTACTTGGTATCACAGCCCAGGTCCATTGACTTGATAGGACTGAGTGTAATTAGGTCACACGATGAATGGTCTAGAAAGAGGTTGAGGTAGTTTCTGGAAATTCGTGACCCCTTCAAACATCTTATCAGTTTTTTTTATGTGCACTACACTTTGAAAAACATTGGGGCACATTTATCAAGCTAGTGTAAAGTAGAACTGGAAGTTGCCCATTGCAACCAATCAGATCCCTCCTTTCATTTTCCAAAGGAGCTGTCCAAAATCAAAAGAGGAACCTTGTTGGTTGCTATGGGCAACTAAACCAGTTCTACTTTACACCAGTTTGATAAATGTGCCCCAATGTTTTTCAAAGTGTAGTGCACATAAAAAAAACTGATAAGATGTTTGAAGGGGTCACGAATTTCCAGAAACTACCTCAACCTCTTTGACTTCCATTTTTCCATGTGCCAGAGGTGAGTTTTGCCTATTTTCTAACTGAAGCATCTAATCTAACATCTAATGTGCGTTCTGGCTACAACTTAGGGACAAAGCCAAGTGTCTATGTTATCTTCTGGATTGCTTACTCTGTCAATGTATTTGATTGCAATCAGTCTGGGACTTAAGGCCCTTTTACACGAGCCGATTATCGTTCAAATAATCGTTCAAACGTTCGGATTTGCACGATTATTGTTGCGTATAAACACGGGTAACGATTTAACGACGAACGAGATTTCGTTCGCTTCTCGTTGATCGCATCTTTTGTCCCGGCAATAAATTAATCGTTCATCGTTCGCAAAATCTTCCAGTTTAAACGAAAATCGTTTAGTCGTTGGCAGATGGTAATGGTAATGCTTATGGCAAGGAGCAAGGAACGATCGTAATAACGATTATAAAACGACCGAAAGTACGAAGATTGTGAACGACTTCTCTTTCAGTGTAAACGGTATTTACATTGCATCGTTCGATCGTTCATCTACGATCGCTAATACGATTTATCTTTCCGTGTAAAAGGACCTTTATCGATATTGAAGGATACCAGAATAAAGAATGAATTTGTTTTATTGCATACATATAATTATCCAGCATTTCCCCAATGTTAGATCCCATGTTGTCTTATGGTATTTGTAAACTGCAAGTATATTGAAATGAATGTTGTCCTTTGATGACTTTGATCACGATCCCTCAGGAATTGGATTAACACTTTGCACTTGTCCACTGTAAATTAATGTCTTCCTCAGAAATACTCACCGCCAGAAGAACGTCAAACTCATTTCTTGGCTTGATGGCAGATGATGTTACCGTGCATTCTGCCATCCCTGTGACAGCCCAGGTCAAACAGTATGACAGGAAACTGAAATAATCAGCTCCCTGTCATTCAGCTAGCATGCACAGGACTCCTGTTCCTGTATGCTCCACATCATGGCTCTGCACTTCATAGTAAATGAACGATAAGATGAAAATTGATCAATGGAAATAAAATATGGAAACAAGTAAACCTAGGTAGGAAAAAGAAAGAAAGAAAACAAGTAAGAAGAAGCAAAATATTTCAATAAATGGATGCATATGTCTGTTATTAATAAAAATATAATAAAGTAATTACAAGTTCAAAATTGTGAAGAAATAATATATTTTAAAATTATTGAATGTATTGATTCTGTTGTCCTCCAAAAGTGAAAGGTGTATTATACAACTGTCACGTGCTTACCCCAACAGTTTCCAGCCTTGTCTTGTCCTGTCAGTCACCATAATGAGTTTCACCGTCATGCTGACAGGGATGCTGGATGGTGCATGCCAGAGCTCACCATTCCAACCACAATTATAGGCACTGTTTTTAAAATGGCAATACACTGGCCTCATCAACAGGCATTTCTTTTATGTGTTGGAAGGTTGCAATGTTTGGAATTGGTGCACATGGTAAACAGAATGTTAGATTATTATGGTTTATTATGGTATGCGTGATGGAAAGTTTATGGGATGTGAGGAATTTATGGGTGTTCAAGAGGGAATAGGTGTCGGTGGAAAAATGTGTAAGATTGGTGGTGGCTAGATTAGCCACTTTATTTTCATAAAGTGGCTAATCCCCTTAATCTTTGGGATAGGCAGATCGGTGGTGGAATATATAGTGAAGAAATATGGAAATATAAAAAGTGGAGGTTTTTTGTAAAATTGAATGATTAATAAATAAAAAGAAAGACCACGATGATTAAGTTCTAAAAGTTACTTGTGTCTTTACAAGAATGAAGTAAGCATACTGAGAGCTTATGAATACCTGAGTGGTTTAGAAAAAAAAAATACACTGGCCTCATCGCCAATCATAAGAGTTACCCTTGCTAGACTTATTTTCCCAGTATTTACAACCTTGTGCCTTGTACTATGACCCCTCTTTGATTTCATTTGATGTCATCTTACTGTACCGTATACCCTACTCGAACCTTGGATAGCCTGAGTATAGTTTTTCATCTGCTGCAGTACCTGGCTCTGCTTTACTACAGTTACCTGAGCCTTGGCTACATGACTACTTTACCCCTGGTACTGTATTTGTATCAACTTGACTCTGTTCTGAACTCCTTGACCATGCTTCAGTTCCTATCTCCATATTATACTCCTTCCAGTACACTTACAAAGACGTCAACATTGTTATTGTCCATAGATATTGCATCTCCTATCACTCTCATATTATTTTGCTTCCCCCTAGCTAACAATATCTAGGGAATTAACCACCTGACCAGCTTGAGGTACCAAAGTCCTGGAGCCAGCTGACTACCTTGAAGAAGACCCATACACTCTCTTAAAATCTGCTTTATTCCCCATAACAATGTTGGAGCTTCTTTTATTAGAACTAGGCATTATGTTTTTCCTCTGTTTTTCTTCCTACAAATTTTGGCATAAATTGACACACGGCTGTTATCATCTTTGAGTCTGCTTTTCCTATCCAACTGTTCAAGAGAATGGTAGAACCCGGTTGTCAATTCACAGCGTTGTGGCAGTGTTCTGATTCTTCCTGGGCCCATACTGAAGCTGACATCATCTCCAGTTTGACAACTAATTATTCTTCCTGTCACCTACCATGACAGGGAATTGCCTAGTTCTAGAACCCAAAGATGTGTAGTTATCACATCATACAATATCACAAATATACAGTGCAGGAGGTTCAACCCCCAACCCATGTATTCAATAAGAAATAATAAAGTTGTGTTGAATGAAAAAGCCGCATACAAAAAATCTGTTAGAGTGAAACAAACAAATAAAACAAGTAATTTTTTTCCATTTAAAATTGAAATAAATGTTTACCCTCCCAGGGGTAAACTATATACAGGACTAGTGATGTTTTTGCTCCACAGTTTTTGCTAAAACCTGGTATAAACTGTAACTATGGGCCATTGTTTCTCATGCCAGTTCCCCCTCTGCAACTCCCGTATTTCACAGCTAATTCTGAAAAATTGGAGGTTTGGCATTTCCTACACTAGTGCCCACAAGATTATGACATTTGAGAGAATTTTTTCATAAAGTGGCTAATCCCCTTAATCTCCTTAAGAGTTGACTGCTGGCTGTGTTAGGCTAAATTCCTATGACAGTAAAAATAAAAAATAAAAAAAGGCCTCTACAAAACAGCGAAACTGTCCACTGATGTCTTTCTGAGAAATGGCCATTAAAACGCTCCTTTAATTGTATGGGGGCTTTTGGTCTGTGAAAGCAGACAAAATAAGACATGTCCTATTTTTTGACGGCCGTTATCCATGAGCTGTCCAAAAAAGGCCATGTGAACAACCAGATAGACTAATATTGTTCTTAAAATAGCCATGTGATACAGTTAAAAAGGGGGCCATCACACATCCATTTTCCCTGTTGTGTGAATGTGAAATAGCAGGCAGTCACCACAACTGTACTGGTTATAGTCATGTATGCAGAAGCTGGAACATGGGAAGAAAGGGATGCAAATGAGCTCTTAACAAGCTCCACCTCTGATGCCACCAGATGTAAAACAGATATCCTATAAGTCAACGTTCAACCCTATAAATAGGCCTTGAGACATGACTCGAATATTAAGTAAGCCAGCACCTCATCTGCAGACAGCTGTTTCAGGGTGATTGCCCCTCATCAGTGCGGGGCAAAGAGTATTGGCTTAACTGGGTGAGAGGCCAAGTCAAGATTTGGAGGGTACTATCTCTCCTTGGGGAGAGAGCGCCTTAGTCGGTGTGAGAAGACTTATAGGCCATACATGCTCTTCTGGAAAGAAAAGGATGCAAATAACCTCTTAACAAGCTTTTCCTCTAATGCCACCAAATGTAAGGCAGCTATCCTGTAAGTCAATGTATGACCCTTTAAATAGACCTTGAGACATGCCTTTGATATTAAATAAACCAGCACCTCATCTGCAGACATCTGTTTCGGGGTGATTGCCCCTCATCAGTGCCAGTACGAGCCAGTACTCTCAGCTCTGTCCCCATTTCATCTGGCACAGCAAAACACTAAAACTTCAAAGCATTCCTAATTAAAGATGAGCGAATCGAATCCCACGAAATGGAATTCGATTCGCCTCGAAGCCGAATTTCCTTGTGCTTCGTGTCGGCGAATCGATTTATCCTGAAATAGTGTAAAAAAACAAAAAATCCATACTTACCTCCTCCATTTGCTCGCGACGGGCCGCCAGCCGCCATCTTGATTGAAGATCTCAGGCGAAATCCTGCGCGTAGTGACGTATGACGTCACCACACTGGCCAGCGTGATGACGTAATCTCGCGCCGCGCGAGATTTTGCTCCAGATCTTAACGCAAGATGGCAGCGGCCGGCCTGTCGCGAGCAAATGGAGGAGGTAAGTTTGATTTAATGTATTTTTTAATGTCTATTTTACACTGTTTTTACACTCAGACGTCGCAATCATGTATGAACGTGGCAACTGAGGGGTACAATTACGGGTATCGCAGCTCCCTGTCATTCCACAGGAAGTGGAAAAAGCAAAGATATACATGTTTAAATTACAAGTTTTACTGAATCTTTTCCCACAAAACTATATGTCACTATATATATAGTGATATATAGCTATATAACTATATAATTATTAGAGATGAGCGAGCATACTCGTCCAAGCTTGGTGCTCGTTCGAGTATTAGGGTACTCGTAAGTGCTCGCTGCTCGGACGAGTATCTCGCCATGCTCGAGGAAATGGCAACTTCCGCATCGTGCTTTTTTGGCGCCTAAAAACACAGCCAATCACAAGCCAGGAGACTCTACAGTACACCCAGCATCACGTGGGGCCCTTACATGTCGATAGCAGGGGTTGGCTGGCCTGATCAGGTGACCCTGGAATATACTACAGACTGGCCGCGGCGCTCGGCTCAGATGCCGTCTGGATGTCGTTAGGGATAGAGCTGCTGCCTTTCAGGGAGAGTGTTAGGGCCTGCATTTAGTTGTCTGTTAGGCAGGGATCACCCACAAAGAACCCAACAGCCCTTCTAAGGGCTAGAAGACATTTTATTTATTTTTTTGTCACTTGGCTGGCTGGCACTAGTAGTGCAGCTATCGCCATATCTAACCCTGTTTTTTTTATTGTTCTATCTCAGTGATACAAATCCATTGCACACAGCACTGTGGAACCATTCTGTGTGTCACAGTTCAGCACTGACTCACTCCAATCCATATATACTGTCCAGGTGACACTTTCTGTACGTCACACAATACAACCAAGTCATTTGCTACCAATATCATCTACCGCTTGATCCAGAAAACTCTCTGTGCGACATTTGTCTGGGTCGCAGACTAAATAGCCACCGTTAACAGGGTGTCAGTCAGTTCTACCATATTTCCTGCACGTCACGTTCCCAAAAAACAAAATATAAAAAAAAAAAAATTTTTTTCAGTTGTTTTAGCTCAGTGATACAAATCCATTTTAATCAGCTGCGTGTAACCTTTCTGTGTGTCACAGTTCATCACATTCGCTCCCATCCGTATATACTGTCCAGGTGACACTTTCTGTACGTCACACAATACAACCAAGTCATTTGCTACCAATATCATCTACCGCTTGATCCAGAAAACTCTCTGTGCGACATTTCTCTGGGTCGCAGACTAAATAGCCACCGTTAACAGGGTGTCAGTCAGTCCTACCATAGTTCCTGCACGTTACGTTCCCAAAAAAACAAAATTGTAAAAAAAATATAAAAAAACAAATATATAAAAAAATATATTTTTTTTCAGTTGTTTTAGCTCAGTGATACAAATCCATTTTACTCAGCTGCGTGTAACCTTTCTGTGTGTCACAGTTCATCACATTCGCTCCCATTCGTATATACTGTCCAGGTGACACTTTCTGTACGTCACACAATACAACCAAGTCATTTGCTACCAATATCATCTACAGCTTGATCCAGAAAACTCTCTGTGCGACATTTGTCTGGGGCGCAGACTAAATAGCCACCGTTAACAGGGTGTCAGTCAGTTCTACCATATTTCCTGCACGTCACGTTCCCAAAAAAACAAAATATTAAAAAAAAAATTATTTTTTCAGTTGTTTTAGCTCAGTGATACAAATCCATTTTACTCAGCTGCGTGTAACCTTTCTGTGTGTCACAGTTCAGCACATTCGCTCCCATCCGTATATACTGTCCAGGTGACACTTTCTGTACGTCACACAATACAACCAAGTCATTTGCTACCAATATCATCTACCGCTTGATCCAGAAAACTCTCTGTGCAACATTTGTCTGGGTCGCAGACTAAATAGCCACCGTTAACAGGGTGTCAGTAAGTCCTACTATAGTTCCTGCACGTTACGTTCCCAAAAAAACAAAA
>ONZH01023182.1:0-19242 GCA_900303285.1 Rhinella marina
GCTGATCTGAGGTCTGATGGGGCACAGTATGCGTGATGGAGGACTGATTGGGCACATTCTGCTGATCTGATCTGTGGGGCACAATACGCTGATCTGAGGTCTAATGATGGGGCACAGTAGGGTGATGTGAGGTTATGGGCCACAATACGCTGATCTGAGGTCTGATGAGCACAATACGCTGATCTGAGTCTGATGGGCGGCACAGCTGATCTGATCTGATCTGAGGTCTGTGGGGCAAAGCGCTGATCGGGTCTGATGGGGCACAATACGCTGATCTGAGTCTGATGGGGCACAGTAGGCTGATATGAGGTTGATGAGGCACAGTGGTCTGATCTGATCTGATGGTAGGCTGTTGAGGTCGATGGGACCACTGGTCTGATGGAGCTAGGCTGATGTGAGGTCTGATGGGGCACATTCTGCTTGATCGAGTCTGATGGGGCAATACGCTGATCTGAGCTGATGGGCACAGACGCTGATCTGAGGTCTGATGGGGCAGAATACGCTGATCTGAGGTCTGATAGGGGCACAGTACGCTGATCTGAGGTCTGATGGTGGCTCAATACGCTGATCTGAGGTCTGATGGAGGCACAATATGCTGATCTGAGGTCTGATGGGGCAGGGGCTGTTAGTTTAGTGATTTAAAAACTGGGGACAGGTTTCCTTTAACATAGGAGTCCCCTTGTTTTTTACTCCTATGACTCCTATATTTTACTGCATTATATGGTAGAGTATTTACACTAGGGTATGTAGAAAGTCTATTGTACTGTACTTATTAGCATAGATGATCTAGCAGTTTATACAGTCATCTTTCTAATACAATATTATAACCACAACTTGTAGTATGTGCCTGTGAAGTTGGAAACGTGAGTTTGGGAAGCCACTAAGTGGGGGGCCCACTCAAGTATGTTTCGCCCCCCCCCCCCTGTGCTGAACCTCTAGCTACGCCTCTGGTGTTGATTTAAGACCTGTGAATGCAGGTGCACGGAGTAAGGTTTTATCTACATATTTTCTCAAGGTTGTTTTAAGATTCTGACTCGCTACGGACCTGGGAACTGGCCGCTCCAAGGTCTGCGGTGAGAGCAGATGAACGACACGTACACAGTGACAATTATACAGCGCATGTGCTGGCTACGTTCCACTAGGGAATGGAGCTCTTTGTTTAATTAGTATATAGCTGTAACCCTTCAGGAAATAAGTCAGAAGCTCATCCTACGGGGGGACACCTCGCATAGGGACCGGTGTTTTCCCGATAGAGACTCTGACTGCTTTCGCTGAAAGGGCTTCCCAGCTGATGTCGCTGTCAGATGATGATAACTCAATCGGTGATGTATGTACCTTCATTCTGGATGTAGTCAGGACTCCAGATGAAGTGTTGATATAATTGTGTATTATGTTCTTTATCCTTTGTGTATAAATAAGTGCAAAAGAAGGACATTATATCACTACATGTATACACTACTTATTATATTTAATAAAGTCATATTATAAACCTTCCTTTGAAGTGTAGCTGTAGTTCAGTTAAGAGTCTCTCTTTAAAGAGTATCCGAACCTGAAGTCTTACTTTTATCAGCAAAACAGGTGGCCTGCCATTAATGCCACATGTGCTGCTGTTGCATGCTGTAGGATATTCTCTGTAAACTATATATCTGACATACTTTGCTATAATTTCTGCTGTTAAGCCTGCAATACTTCTTTTGCGTCTTGCTGTATAACATTTGCGTATTGATAGAATTTCTATAGGCAGGGTTACTATCATTGTTCAAACGTCCATTGGGAAATATGTTTTTTTTTTTTTTTTGGGTGGCAAAAAAAACCCAGGTGTGCCCTGTCAGTAACGCTAGGTGCACAGCATATTACAACCTTTCAAAAGTCTCTGTAGCTGACATCCATATTTAATACCGTTCATTTAGGCCGCAGTTCCTCATTTGCTGCTGCGGTTCAATTTTCCCTAGGAAGAAATGAAACAATAGGGATAGTATTTGGATAGGTAGAAAGATTGTCGCTGTTCCAAAAAGACCAAAGTCCATTTTGAAATGCGTCTTTTTTTATTTTTTTGGGTGGCAAAAAAAACCCAGGTGTGCTCTGCCAGTAACGCGTAGGTGCACAGTGTAATACAACCTTTCAAAAGTCTCTGTAGCTGACATCCGTATTTAATACCGTTCATTTAGGCCGCAGGTCCTCATTTGCTGCTGCTCTATAACGTTACCACATTCAGAATATTGGACATTAAATTTTTCTGATCATACAGTTAATAAAATTCTGCAGTACTGTAGTTGTGACCAAGTTGCATATATACTATACAATATGCGCAAGGTGAGCACTAAGGGACAGGGAAGTTGGCGTGCTGCTTATGGTGAACGCAGAGGCCATGGCTCTGGGCGCGGGGAAACTGTGCCTGCTGGCAGAGCCCAAGAAACAAAGTCATCCAAAACTCCTAGCTTCATGTCACAGTTTGCAGGGCGGCGCAAGACGCAACTCTTGTCGCCACAGCAGTGTGAGCAGGTAGTTGGTTGGATTTCAGCTGATAATGCTTCCAGTCGGTTCAACACCACCCCCTCTTCCACAAAGTCCAGTCTCAGTAGCCAAGAGTCTGGGCAACCGCATCCTCACCCTGATCCTCCTTCCTCCCACCATGCAGAGTCTGTGCAAAGAAGAGATCCCACATTGGGATATTCAGAGGAGCTTTTTTCATCACTGTCCCTTGGCTTGGGCCTCTCGCCAAGGCCGCTTGAAGTGGGACATGAAGAGATATTGTGCCCCGATTCCCAACCTATTGAGCAAACACAGTCTGAAGATGATGACGGTGGGGAACGACAAGTATTTTCTCCCGAGGTGGATGATGATGATGAGACACAGTTGCCAATAAGTACAGTACAGAGGGGGAGGGATCCGCAGCAGCGCAACAGCCTGGAAGAGGCAGTGGGGTGGAAAAAAGGAGAAGGTAGGCCACGCCAACCAGGCCTGCAACTGTTCCCCGGAGCAGCCCCTTGCGGCAGTCTGGCGTTTTTTTTTTAGGAAAGTGCTGACGATAGATGGATTGTAATTTGTAACCTATGCCGTACCAAGATGAGCAGGGGCGTAAACACCAGCAACCTGACCACCACCAGCATGATCCGACACATGTCAGCAAAGCACCCTAAAAGGTGGGCTGAACGCCTGGGTCCATGATCTGTGTCTGCAGGTCACACCACTGCCTCCTCTTCCCCTCTGTTACGTGCTGTCCAAGACACAGGTCCAGATGCCTCCCGCCCTGCACCTGGACATTTGCAGAAAACATCAGCCAGCACGTCCACTTCAATGTCCCAGTGCAGCGTTCAAATGTCCTTACCGCAGGCATTTGAACGCAAGCGCAAACACCCTGCCACCCACCCACAGGCCATAGATCTAAACGCGCAACTTTCCAAGTTGATGGCCCTGGAAATGTTGCCGTTTAGGCTGGTGGACACCAAGGCCTTTCGCGGCCTGATGGCGGTGGCTGTCCCTCGTTATGCATTCCCTAGCTGCCACTATTTTTCCTGGTGTGCCGTCCCAGCATGTGTCTAGAAACATAACCCGGGCCCTGACCAACGCAGTTACTGGCAAGGTCCACTTAACAACTGACACATGGACAAGCGCTTGTGGCCAGGGACGCTACATTTCCCTGACGGCACACTGGGTGAAAGTTGTGGAGGCTGGGAGTGAGTCGTCCCCTGGGATGGCCCAGGTGCTACCCACGCCGAGGATTGCGGGCCCTACTTCCATCCGGATTTCCGCTGCCACCTATAGTAACGGCTGCAACCCCTCCTTCTCTTCCTCCACCTCCTCCTCCATTTCTTCCCATGCAGAATTGCTATCTTGCAGCACCAATCAGACTTCTGTCAGTAGCTGGAAGCAGTGTAGCACAGCAGTCGGTAAGCGGCAACAGGCCATGCTGAAGCTTATTTGCCTGGGTGACAAACAGCACACCGCTGCAGAGCTGTGGCATGGCATAAGGGAACAGGCTGAGCTGTGACTCTCTCCAGTCAACCTATAGCTAGGCATGGTTGTATCCGATAACGGCCGCAACTTGGTAGCGGCTTTGGAGCTGGCCAACCTCCCACACATACCATGCCTGGCCCATGTATTCAACTTAGTGGTTCAGCGGTTTCTGAAAACCTACCCCAATTTGTCTCAGCTACTGGTGAAGGTCTGTAGCCTGTGTGCCCATTTCCGCAAGTCACCTACAGCTTCAGCCGTCCTGGAAACCCTGCAGCAGCGCTTGTGGTTGCCGGCTCACCGACTGCTGTGCGACCTGAGCACGCGATGGAATTCCACCTTACACATGTTGTGCAGGCTTTGTTGAGCAGCAGAGAGCAGTAGTAGAATACCAGCTGCACCACGGTCACCACTAGTCAGCTTCCGGTCTTCACAATCGACGAGTGGGCATTGATGTCTGACCTCTGTGAGGTGTTACGCAACTTTGATGAATCTACACAGATGGTGAGCGGCGATAATGCCATTATCAGCGTAACCATCCCACTTCTGTGTCTGCTAAAAACCTCACTGCTCACAATAAAGGCCGATGCTCTGCGTGTGGAAGAGGTGGAAATGGGGGAAGTAGCTACACAGGATGATAGCCAGAGTACCATCGATTCGTCTTCTGAGCGCCAATTGGAGGAGGAGGAGGAGACGGTTGCCACCGCTACACAGGGTAGGCATACCACATTTACACCATCTCTTCGGCGTGGATGGGCTGAAGAGGAGGAAGAGGACGAGGAGGATATTGAGAGTGATGCTCCTGGTGGGGAGAGTGAAGCCTTGTCTGTTGGGACTCTGGCACACATGGCGGACTTCATGCTAGGCTGCCTTTCCCGTGACCCGCGCGTTATACGCATATTAGGTAACACGGATTACTGGTTGTTCACCCTTCTCGACACCCCCACTACAAAGAGAACTTCCCATCTCTCATTCCTGTGGTGGAGAGGACAAGTAAAATGTTGCAATACCAGAAGGCCCTTGTCGAAAAATTGCTCCACAAATTTCCATCTGACAACACTGGCGGCAGAGTACGTAGTTCCTTGGCCACCCAAGGAGGGGAGACAAGAGGAACACACAGCAGTTCCAACAAAGGCAAGTCAACACTCTCCAAGGCATGGGACAGTTTTATGACACCCCGCCAGCAGCCTCACCCTGATGAGCGGCATAGTGTGACAAGGAGGGAAGAGTTTTGGAAGATGGTAAAGGAGTACGTAGCTGACCGTGTCAAAGTCCTCAGCGATCCCTCTGTGCCGTGTAATTACTAAGAACTGGCGCTCTACGCCTTGGAGGTGCTGGCCTGCCCTGCCGCCAGCGTTTTGTCTGAGCGGGTATTTAGTGCCGCTGGGGGCATAATTACTGATAAGCGCATCCACCTGTCAACTGACAATGCTGACATTTATCAAAATAAACAAGGCCTGGATTGCCCCTGACTTCTGTACTCCACTAGAGGAAAGCGGCTTAACATGAAGGAACCTTAAATCTGGCTTTTAGGGTCTATTGAATACACTGTATTATCATGTACCCCTTCCTCTTCTTGTCCTCTTCCTCCTCTTCCTCCATGATATGAAACTGCTTATTAGGCTGCCCTCGAAGTCCACCAGCTGGGCCTGCACCCGAATTTGTTAGACGGTCAGTTCAACAGCTGGGCCTGCAACATAATTTTTTGGCCTGTTAGCTCACCAGCAGGAACTCCACCATAATGTTTTACACGCTCAGCTCTGCTACATGTCACTTCTAATGTTTCAGACGTTCAGCTATGCGGCATGTCTCCCTTAAATTTTTTTTTCTATAAGGTCGGCAGCAGAGTGTCACCCTTAAATTTTTTGGACGGTCAGCTCGGCATTAGCGTGTCAGACTTAAATATTTTTAACGGTCTGCTCTTCTGCAGAATGTCACATGAAGAATATCATTTTTTCGACGGTCAGCTTGGCATTAGCGTGTTACACTTAAATATTTTTGATGGTCTGTTCTTCTGAAGAATGTCACATGAAGAATATAATTTTTTTGTACGGTCAGCTCGGCATTAGCGTGTCACACTTGAAAATTTTTAAAGGTCTGCTATGCGTCGGAATGTCACATTAAGAATATCATTCTTTTGGACGGTCAGCTTGGCATTAGTGTGTCACATTTAAATATTTTTAACGGTCTGCTCTTCTGCGGAATGTCACATGAAGAATATCATTTTTTCGACGGTCAGCTTGGCATCATCTTGTCACCCTTAAATTTGGAACAGTTTGATAAAGTGCTGTGGCAGCAGCATGTGTCCCTTAAATTTTTGTTACGGTCAGCTTGGCAGAAGAGTGTCAAACTTAAATTTGGGACAGTTTGATAAAGTACAGTGGCAGCAGCATGGAGTTCGATTCCATTATTCAGAGCTCAAGTATTCAGTCGACCCGGCTTGGTTTGAACACTCGAATTTTTTAAGTAAACGATTCCGGCCCCCGGGACACTGAAGGAACAGCATTGAGGAGGCGCCGAGAGGCAGGCGCTCCAACAGGTGGTAGCTCACTCCCTGCAGACTGCCAGCTCGATCTCAAGATTGAACTCCGAGCTTTCTTGGATTACTGCATCAATACCTCCATTTTGTCACAGTCCAGGCAAAGCTGGAGCCTTCAGTGCATCATGTCACTGCCTGAGAGTTAGTTTGGGTATTCCCTTTTTCATATGGTTGAAATTTTAATATTTTCTTGGGGGAGTTAAATTTGTTTAAGGTGCAGCATAAATGTACGGGATTACTGTATCAATACAGAAATTTTTTCCTATCTGGCATACATCTGAGTCGCTCATCATGTGGGCCCACATCTGATTTGTGTCCTGTATCTGTAGGACAAATATGGAGGACTTTTTTTTACCTTGATACATTCTATGGATTACTTAAGTTCTTTTGTACGGTCTGCTCTTCAGCAGAATGTCACATTAAGAATAACATTTTTTGGACGGTCAGCTCGGCATCTGCGGGTCACCCTTAAATTTTTTGGACGGTCTGCGCAGCAGCAGCAGCATGTCACCCCTAATGTTTTAGACTGTCACCAGAAGGCCATCAATCATAATTTTTCAAGAGTGTGTATAATGCCCTCGTTTATGTGTAATAAAGGGTGTATTGGATTGCCTGTTCCTTGTAATTTTTGGCAGCCCTTTCACTTAGTGCATAGGCTTTATGAGTGTAGGAGTCCCATGTAATGAACAATTGTACCACAATGTGAATGAGGCCCTCTTTTATAAGATATACCAGTTGTATGGGAGTGCCTCTACCGTGTAATTTTTGGCAGCACTTGCGCTTAACGTACAAGTAAATCTATGTTTCCTAACAATATTTCCTGTAAAATCAATGTTATCTTGGGGTTTTTTTGGGTATTTTTGTCATTCCGTAAAAGTGGCGTAATAGTTGGCTATCATCGTGAATATCAGCGACTTTGGAGTCCAAGATGCATCCAGACATCCTCCCCATGCTGTTCCCTAACCATTTCTGTGGTGTTTCCACCATTTTCTGATGTTTCCCTATGGACCAGACACCCTCGCCTCTGCAGAGCAGGGGGTGCCCGCTCTTCTCCGATTGACTTCCATTATACTCGGGTGCTCTGCCGAGCACTCGAACACCACCTAGTGTTCAGCCAGAGCACCCGAGCACCTGAACATCGTGGTGCTCGATCATCACTAATAATCACCATATCCAGTGGGAAACGGAACTGACCAACAATCAGAACAAGACTGCTTTCCTTCTTCTGGCCTTCCTTGTGGCAGCCAGACAGCATCCACAACCAGTACAGTGTCCTTGTCCTCATCAGTTACTTGTTCTCTTGCTCAGACTCTTCCTCCTCAGCTCTGTTGTTAATCAATGATAATGGAATGTGTGTCCAGAAAATAATTCTTCGTGGTCTGCAATCTGGTTATGAGTAGAGATGAGCGAATCTATTTGCCGATTCGTTGATTCGTATCGAATCTTGGAAATTTTCAGCTGCGAAGCTAATCGGAATATTTGGAGATTCGCTCTGTTAGGATTCGAAAATGTTCCTAAGGTTTTCTACGCATTCGCTATGTACTTGTCCGATAAATTGTACGCTAATGCTACATACTGTATAAGTTACTCTATACGCTGTTGCGTACGAATTCAATTACTTAGCGAACTTTTACTGTTAGTTCGTTATTTGTGCGCAAAAGCCCGTGAAGAAAGCGGTCACCTGACCTAGTGGGCAGGGCTTGCTCTGATTGGTTTAAGCTCGGTAAGCCAGTGACGCATCACTTTTGCTGCGAATGCTGAGACGAGCAGAAGCACTGTGTGTGAAGTTCCTAAAGACTGAGATCTGTGTTGTTGAAATTGGGGTGTAATTGTTCAGGGAATCCATATTACACATCAGGGATACTGCAGGGCAAGTGCAGGGAAAGTGCAGGGCCAGTACAGGGCTAGTAATTAATCAGGCAGGGAGAGAGAGAGACAGAGAGATAGGGAGAGAGACAGGGACAAAGACCAAGACCAGCTGCAGGGCCACAGAGTCAAGTGAAAAATGTTTGGAATGGATAAGCAAAAGGGGTCCAGTTCCAGGCAGACCTCGAGCTCTAAAAAACAAGGAGAAGGTGGCACAGGGCAGCACTGCCAAAGAACCTGTAGCTGGAGCTTCTACTTGTAGTATTCGCAATACTTGGCCGGTGTTCCACCGGGCTAACCCACCAAAGTGCAAAATTGTAGTGGAGGAGAAAGTGGATGAGGTACTGAGGAACGTGGATGGCACGTTCATCTCAGTCTCAGCCGGATGATCTGCTGTCATCTACTGATACAGTATCCATATGTAGCCAGGGGCCAGACTCAGAGCGTTCCTCCTGCTCCACCATTTCTCTCCAGCAAAGCCCGTCATTTTTGTACGCAATTTGTACGCTCATGCGTACGTGTTCAAAGAAGTTGCGTACCTTTTAAAACTGAACGTTCGTTATTAGTGCGCTAATATTCGCAAAACGCCACATAATAACGTATGATTTGTACGCAGATTCGTCAAATAGATTCGTAGAATATACAAATCTTTTGAAAACTTCGACGAATGTTCGGCGAATAAAATTTTGAATGATTCGCTCATTTCTAGTTATGAGCAAGCTGAACTTCCACCTGGCCAAGTTGCCTGCAATGCAGTTGCTACTATATAGAGATGAGCGAATCTATTTGTCGATTCGTTGATTCGTATCGAATCTTGGAATTTTTCAGCTGTGAAGAGAATCCAAATTTCCTTGGATTAGCTTATTATTATTTGTAAACTTGCGCAAAATTTAACACGCTAACTATACGTATGATACGTATGAACCGTACGAAACGTACGCATTATGCGTGAGCGGGACAAGTTCGCAAGAGTGGGAAATTAAAGATACGCCCCCCTCCGAACTGGAAAAAACAGCCCTCCGGGGATCTAACTATTTCCACGTATAGGGAGTGAAGACTCCTCCCTCAGTACTCCACCTTCCTCTGAGTCACGCAGTTTGAACCAGTTTAGACCAGTGCTGACTGCTGACCTGGAAGCAAGCAAGGAAGCAAGCATGGCTCCAAAAAAGAAGTGTGACCTGCTGTGGCCCAACTGGAATGAGATGTGTTTTGGGGAAGAGTTTCCAGAACCACCGCCTGATACAGACATCAGAGCGTCACAGGTTAAACTGTGCATGAGAAACCCAGCTTCAGTGCCTGCCTGGCCATCATCATCATCAACTGAAGCTGTGACTAGTGAGGCGGCTGGAGCATCTGCTGGTGTTCGCGCGGCTGGAGGGTCCACTCTGTCTTGTTCAGCGGAAGTGGCTGGATCGTCCACTTCGCCGCCCAGGAGGAGTTCAAGCCAGAACCCCATTGTTCCGGCATCTGTGATGGCCTGTGCCGTTCGGTGAAACGGCCGTACCTGCCGCAAGCTCATCACAGCCTGTACGTGGGGGATCAGGTGGAGTACACCCCCATGGAGTTCGTGAAAGGACCATTTGCAACTGGGGTTACCCTCCTTTCCAAGCTCCTGGTGCCTTCAAGTGACGCAGAAGTGTGGCCGATGAACCACCAGGTCCAGGACACTTGCGCTGCCTGCAGGAATGTGAAGTGAAAAGCCTCAGCCTTAGCCGGAGCCTCTGATTCCAGGACTGCCAGCACCACGACCACGACAGTCCTTACAGCTGGGTTAGCTGACTGCGTCATCGTTCACCTTTCAGTCAAGGTCATCAACCAATACTACCAGCTGCCATGGAAGGTGAAGCCAGCAGCAGCCGGGGAAGCTGGGTCTTCTTCCCTGGATCATGCAATCTTTCCGGAACCGCTGCAGCCAGAAGTTCTTACCCCAGCTGTCCCAGCAGGAGGATCTGGAAAAGTTGAAGTGTCTCCATCACTCGCCCGCGTGACCACCACCCGGACCCTGTCAAGTCCGAATTCCAGAACAAGAGGGCAGTGTAGCTCCACCACCACAGCGATTGTGGCCTACAAGAGGCAGGAGCGTCCTCTTATGACTTTTAGCAGCAGCTCAAGTGAGGAGGATTTCAAGTTCCTCATCTGAGGAACCAACTACTGGCTGGCTGCTGTCCAGGACACTGCTGGAGGAGTCAGGAGGACCTATGGGAGCCACACCATGGACTGCACCTGACGGGTGACATGCTAGTAGGCAGTTGTTTTTATTTAGTTTGTGTTGTCCCCGTTTGACTCTCACCCAGATGGGCATGGCTGTCAGGACTCCCCCATTCTTCAGAAAATTCCCTGTTGTGCCAAAGTGCGCCTATTTTCCTGTTTACCCCCTTCTCAGGTTATTTGGGAACAACGTTTGCAAAAAGGGTTCTCTATTTGCTGCTATTTATTATCCGTGTGGATTACACATGACATTACCTGTTTGGATTACAATTTTACCTCACGTGGATAACAATTGAATTTTGGAATATTTGTTCCAGACAGACTGTTTTATCATTGCCAAGCCAACTAGGAGCCATAAGGAGAGACTCAAACGTATCTTAGCCTTTTATGTTTGCAAATGTGAAATTGATTGCACTAAAATGTTTGCATACCTATGTCTTTGCTGTATTTTAGCTACACTGTTTTTAATGGTACAGCACTTTAGCCCATTGTGTGTATTCTTTTTCTGGTACTGCAATGTGTCTTAACAATGCACTTATTGTACAGTGTTTTTAGTTAATAATTAACTTATTGAAAGCTAACAGCAGTGAGCACCTTATTTTTCTAGTTCATATAGTCGTCCTCTAAATACTGTAGGCTGCGGCCTAGCCTCGTGCGTATGACACATTTGCGCGTCATTTGTACATTAAGGATTCGTACGCACTTTTGTACGCTAATGCTTACGTGTTGCGTACTTTTACATACGCTGACTGTACGTACGTAATTTACGCAGGAATGTTCGCAAAACAACAATTGTAATTTTTTTTACGTAGATTCGACCGAATAAATTCATGCGAATACGAATCTTGTCAGATATTCAGCGAATATTCGGCGAATAAAAATTTGAATGATTCGCTCATCTCTACTACTATACCACTTGTAATTGTGAGACAGTTGTGCGCCTTTTCCAAAATGTAATTCTTCTGTAAAATTTAAAGGGCATCTGTCAGCAGATTTGTACCTATAAAATTGGCTGACTTGACAAGCGCACATGCAACAGGTCATCCTATTTCATAGGTTCAAATCTGCTGAAAGATGCCCTATGCCATCTGTCGGACTTTTGGTCAAGAGTTCGTAGTGGCACTGTCATGAGCCTTCAGCAAAACTTAATTTTTCAGTAAAATGTAATTCTTCTCCTCTATGAACTTTTAACCAGGTGTCCACAGAGGAGCAGTTCCGTATTTTTTTCAAATTTAAAGAGGTTGTCTCACCTCAGACATTGGGGGCATATTGCCAGGATATGCCCCCCATGTCTCATAGGTGCAGATCCCACCTGTGGGACCTGCACCTCTCTTTAGAAGGGAGCCCACAAAGTGAAGGAGGGTGCACCACACATGTGCGGCTAACCTCCTTTCAGTCCTATGGGAATGCTGAAAATAGAAAACCAGCACCACCGTTACATTCACTTCTATGGTGCTGACGGAAATAGCCGAACTATTTTTGATGCTCCCATAGGAATAAATGGAGGGATGCCTCGCGTGTGTGATGCATCCTCCTTCAATTTGCAGGCTCCATTCTAAAGATAGGTGCAGGACCCAAAGGTGGGACCCACACCTATCAGACACAGGGGGCATATCCTAGTGATATGCCCCCAACATCTGAGGTGAGGCAACCACTTAATTCTGCTGTGTGATATTCAGTTTTCTGCTTAGTTGTCTATTTTTTTTTCCATACATTTTTTAAAAATGTTCTCGTTTTCTAAAAGACTGTGGCCTTTCCAAGCATATATCCTATTCCCTGACCCCATGGACTTCTGGGCAGGCAGATTGGAATAGCTGCTGGAATTGACCCAGATTGTAATACCTTGTCCAGCCTCCAGTGTGATCTTAGTAGTAGTAATACCTAAAGCCTCATTGATTCTCATCTCCCTCCAACTTCAACTTCACTGCTCCTGTCCTGCACGTCTCAAACAGAGGTGAGACATTTAAATGGGGACATTGCTGCTGCCGGTGGGGGAGCTGTTGTCAGAGGACAATAATGCTGG
This sequence comes from Rhinella marina, assembly GCA_900303285.1. Taxonomy (NCBI): domain Eukaryota; kingdom Metazoa; phylum Chordata; class Amphibia; order Anura; family Bufonidae; genus Rhinella; species Rhinella marina. Next base: position 12,591 of record ONZH01023182.1, read on the forward strand.
GTATTTTGTACTTCATGGTGGTATTTATTTGCCGATGGGGAGATATTTTGTGCTAAAATGTTGTGTTTGTATGGTGAAGTTGGAGAGGTAATTTGGCAATGCAGGGTGATATCAGATGCTGCTGAGAGGTATTTTGAGCTTTTTCATGGTACAGTATGTGTTGCTGCTGGGAGGGTAATGTATGTCCCTGACAACGTAATTACACAATATTGTGTTCCACTTTTATTATCTTTTTGTATTGATAGTTTACATAGGGACATGACCAGGTAAAGCAAAATTCACCTCCACAGTGTGCATTGCGCACTATTATTTTAATGCAATATCATGTGTGGGATAGTGGAGTTTGTGGTAGGGGGGATTTGTAATCCCTGTCTGGCCCTGATGGCACACTATATAACATGTAGCAGCAATTGCAGTTCATGGAATAAGAGAAGGGGCATGGTATTATTAATAGGATGGGCTATGGGTGGAACATGAGGGCCCAATTTAGATTCTTGCTATAGGGCCCAATGATTTCTACACATGCCCCTGTCTTCTGATAATTAAAATTTGTGTGTGTATGAATACGGTATAAGAAGCCATTTTGCCCCTGTCAATGTAAAATTTTTGGATGCTTGTTCACAACAAGTCACTGTTAATCATGACATTAGCATTTGTACATGTATCTTCCCTTTGTTAAGGCATAATTTTTCTACACCTGGTCCCAACAAGCCACTGTTTTTTCCAATAACACCGTGTTGGTTAAAACACTTCCCGCAATAGGGATAATTTTTGGAAGTATTTGGATCTAACATAAGCATAACAAATGCATAGTCACAGTGTGGTTTTAACCCCTTGGCGCATTTGGACGTAACTGTACGTCCAAAGTGCAAGTAAGTTGCGGCATTTGGGCGTGCAGTTACGTCCAAACTGCTTACCGGGACTGTGACACTATAAAGTGTCGCAGCCCCGGAGTCTCTGCTCTCCTGGAGAGCAGAGACCTTGGGGAAGCCGGCAAGGGACCAATCAGAGTGGTCCCTTGCCAGCAAGCGCTCTGATTGGTTAGTCTCTGCAGACTAACCAATCGGAGCGCTTCAGTGCTAAAATGCCGGTTTCAGGCTGCGATCTCCACTCTGGAGATCGCAGCCTGAAACCAGGTAAAATATCTGTGCCCCCACACAGCCCCCCCCTTGTAGTGCCCCCCTCGTGCCTCCGTTGCCCCCTGGTTCTGCCCCCTCCTGCGCTTTTATTTTATGATGGAAGCGGCTCAGGATCGGAGCCGCTGCCATCAGCAGAGAGTGTGAGCTGTAATTACAGCTCACACTGCTGCTTACAGCTGAAATCGGTGCTGGCACCGATTTCAGCTGTTTAACCCCATAGATGCTGCGGTCAGTAGCCGCCCGCAGCATCCATGGGGTTAAGAGGGAGGGAGCTTGCTCTCTCTGCCATCGGGCTGCCGCTGCTGCAATGGCAGCGGCCCGGTGGTTACCATGGCAACCGGACGCTTTACAAGAGCGTCCTGGGTGCCATGTATCTAAGGCTGATTAGACTCTCAGGGTATTATCAGCCTTAGTTTAACACTGATACAGTGCATTGCAATAGATGACTATTGCAATGCACTGTATAGTCATCAAGCCCACTGGATCTTCAAGATCCAAATGGGTCTTGATAAATTAAAAAAAAATGTCAAAAGTAAAAAAAAAAAAAAGTGTAAAAAGAAATTTAAAAAAAGTGTAAAAAAGTAAAAAAATAAAGTTTAAAAAAAGTAAAAAAAAAGCGCCCTTTTTCCCCAAATGAAGTAAAAAAAAGTAAAAAAAAAAAAAAAGAAAAAGTACACATGTTAGGTATCGGCGCGTCCGTATCGACCAGCTCTATAAAAGCATCACATGGTCCACCCCGGCAGGTGTACGCAAGCTATACCAAAACAGCCATTTTCTATCACCTTGCCACACAAAAAGTGTAATAGAAGGCGATCAAAAAGGCGTATTTACCCCAAAATGGTACCAATCAAACCGTCATCTCGTCCCGCAAAAAATGAGCCCCTACCTGAGACAATCGCCCAAAAAATAAAAAAACTACAGCTCTCTGACTATGGAGATACTAAAACATGATTTTTTTTGTTTAAAAAATGATATTATTGTGTAAAACTTAAATAAATAAAAATAAGTATACATGTTAGGTATCGCCACGTCCGTAACAACCTGCTCCACAAAAATATCACATGATCTTTCCCCTCAGGTGAACACCGTAAAAAATAAAAAATAAAAACTGTCCAAAAAAAATGCCATTTTTTATCACATTTCATCACAAAAAAATTAATACCAAGCGATCAAAAAAGCGTATGCCCCAAAAATAGTACCAATCTAACCGTCATCTCGTCCTGCAAAAAATGAGCCCCTACCTGAGACAATCGCCCAAAAAATAAAAAAACTATAGCTCTCTGACTATGGAGACACTAAAACATGATTTTTTTTGTTTCAAAAATGATATTATTGTGTAAAACTTAAATAAATAAAAATAAGTATAAATGTTAGGTATCGCCACATCCGTAACAACCTGCTCTACAAAAATATCACATGATCTCTCCCCTCAGGTGAACACTGTAAAAAATAAAAAATAAAAACTGTCTAAAAAAAGCCATTTTTTGTCACATTTCATCACAAAAAATGTAATATCAAGCTATCAAAAAAGCATATGCCCCCAAAAATAATTTTTTGTGCTTCAAAAATATTGTGTAAAACTTAAATAAATAAAAAAAGTATACATAATAGATATTGCCGCGTCCGTAACGACCTGCTCTATAAAAATATCACACGATCTAACCTGTCAGATGAATGTTGTAAATAACAAAAAATAAAAACAATGCCAAAACTGCTAGTTTTTGTTACCTTGCCTCACAAAAAGTGTAATATAAAGTTACCAAAAATCGTATGTACCCTAAAATAGCACTAACAAAACTGCCAACTTATCCCATAGTTTCCAAAATGGGGTCAGTTTTTTGGAGTTTCCTACTCTAGGGGTGTATCAAATGTGACATGGCAACTTAAAATTTTTCCAGTGAAATCTGCCCTGGCGTTCCTTTCCTTCTGCGCCCTGCCGTGTGCCTGTACAGCAGTTTATGATCACAGATAGGGCATTTCTGTAAACTACAGAATCAGGGTAATAATTATTGAGTTTTGTTTGGCAGTTAACCCTTGCTTTATTCTCGGAATAAAATGATTTAAATAAAAAATATGCCAAAAAAGTGAAATTCGGAAATTTTGGCTACATTTTCCTTTAATTCTTGTGGAACACCTAAAGGGTTAATAATGTTTGTAAAATCAGTTTTGAATACCTTCAGGGGTGTAGTTTCTAAAATGGGGTCATTTTTGGGTGGTTTCTATGATGGAAGCCTCACAAAGTGACTTCAGACCTGAACTGGTCCTTAAAAAGTGGGTTTGGAATTTTGTGAAAAATTTCAAGATTTGCTTCTAAATTTCTAAGCTTTCTAATGTCCCCAAAAAATAAAATGTAATTTTCAAAATGATCCAAACCTGAAGTAGACACATAGGGAATGTAAAGTAATAACTATTTTTGGAGGTATTACTATGTATTTTAAAAGTAGAGAAATTGACATTTGGAAATTTGCTAATTTTTCTAAATTTTTGGTAAATTTGGTATTTTTTTTATAAATAAGAATGAAATATTTTGACTCAAATTTACCACTGTCATGAAGTACAATATGTGACGAGAAAACAATCTCAGAATGGCCTGGATAAGTAAAAGTGTTCCAAAGTTATTACCACATAAAGTGACACATGTCAGATTTGAAAAATGGGGCTCCAGCATTTGGTCCAAACTGGCTGTCGCTTGAAGGGGTTAAACACGCTGCTTGTTAGTATTGTCCACCATGTGTTTACCCATAGCTATAAATTTCATTGTGTTAAAGAGCCTAAAAAGGGAGGGAGAGCAAAAATGTGTAAAAAACAACAAGATATAAAATATATGACTCTTAGAAGACCTCAGAGTGTCATATACCAATTTTCAGGCCAATTTGAGCACTTTTTATTTGTGTAGAATCAATTTGGCCACAAATCGATTTTTTGAAAAATTAGACGAATCAGGCATGAACAACAACAAGTTCCGCATCTCTAACCTTTGTACATTGATATTGGCGAAATCTGTGAAGTCCGCATTAACTAACCTCTCTCCTTCTTCTGGCATTTTCCCCTTTATTTCAAACATTCTGTCATAACCGCATTATAAAGAAAAAAAAAAAAAAAGACCCATCGTGCGATCTGTTTTTTTCATCCTACATTCTACAGAAACTGCGCTTAACAAAGTGACAAACAACCTCCTCGCAGCTATATACCACAGTGACTACTCCCTACTAATTCTCCTTTCTGCAGCATTTGACACTGTAGACCACCATCTCCTCCTCACTATGCTCCAATCTATCAGCCTTATGGACACCATACTCTGAATCTTTCAAAAACTGAACACGCCTGCAGTCTCGGTGGTATGTTGGACACTGATCTTTCTTTCACCTTCCATAGGGAGGAAAACCGTAGCACAATGGAGTAACAGTGGGTTCACATAAAGTTTATTACAATCCATTTAACACATGGAGCAAACAAAAAAAGAAAATAAAAAACAAGGCTCAACAAGTTCACGTATGCCACAGAGTCCAGTATAAAAAATATATTTATTTTCTTTTTACAATGGAACTCTAAGGTGAATGGATGGCACTGAACTATATGTTTCAAGGGCATAAGTTAAAATCGGAAGGAGAACCATAACGCTTCTGAAGCGCAGATTATGATTGATTGGTTCACGGGCAGCATGTTGGTACTGAATAGTCTTTGTGGTACCAGTACAGCTATTTTCTGTCAACCTTTCATTTTATCTCTGTGTGAGTACGTAATTTTTAGGGGATGATTTACCATCATCATTAGTTCCATTTTCTGGCATATACAACCTATTGATCCATTTTATACTGAGCCTTTTAGCATGCTTGGAAATCCAAAAATTATCAGCTTATTCAGTTTTGTTATTGCGGCATACAATGTACAGGAAAACTAAAACATTATCTTTATTCTGCTGGTCAGTATGATTTCAGAGATACCAACTTTATATAGTTTTTTTTTACAGTTTGCCACTTTTACACTAATAATATTTGTCTAGAAAAATATTGTTTTTTGTTGCTATGTTCTGAAAGCCTTTTTATATATATATATTTCTGTCATTATTGTATTATATGGGGGGGTTGTTTTTTCCGGCCAGAAGTTACTGGTATCTTTTGACCGGTACAAGTTTGGGTACATATGAAATTTGGAATGCTTAGTATTAGAGATGAGCGAGTAGTGAAATATTCGAAAGTTCGAAATTCGATTCGAATAGACCGCGAAATTCGACTATTCGACCGAATATCGAATCCCATTAAAGTCTATGGGGAAAAAATGCTCGCCACTTGGAAATCTCAATTCGACCACTTGGAGGTCACCAAGTCCACCCTGAAACCTCAGAAAAGGATGCCAACACTGCTGGAATGCAACTGGGACAGCAGGGGAAGCATGTCTAGGTGCATATAACGCGCCCAAGTCGCACTATTACGCCACTATCACAGCCTCTCAACAATACACTCCAAAGACAATCTAACCTCTCTGTAAAGTGAGACCATACAAGGAAACCTTCTTTCCTCAACATTGCCATGGACCCCAAGCCAAACTAGACAAAAAAGAAGATAAAATTCTGCACCCCTTAAAATCACGTTGCCTATGACAACCACAGATGGCATAGGCAAGGGGGAAAGCAAATAGACCCCACCCCTAATTGTCATTGTGTGTGTGAGTGAGATGTGGTCAGACATGTCTTCTTTAAAATGTAAAAACAACTCAAACACATGCAGAAGCCTTAAAATGCCCAAAATTGTTGGCGCTTGAGATGTCAGTGACCCGACCTGGCCCAGTGTCATGTCTAGCAGGTAAAGCAGTGGGGATGTTGAGGGGATGCGTAGGACCGCAAAAGGCAGGAAGAGGCCGTGGGCTGGCCAGAGGCTCATGGAAAATTTTGTGGAGGCCCAAGCGGTGAGACGTCTTAAAAATTGTGTGGAGGCTAAAGAGGTGAAACCTCTTAAACATTTTGTGGAGGCCCAAGAGGTGAGACCTCTTAAAAATTATGTGGAGGGCCCAAGAGGTGTGACCTGTTAAAAATTATGGTGGAGGCCCAAGAGTGAGACCTCTTAAACATTTTTGTGGAGGCCCAAGAGGTGAGACGTATTAAAAATTATGTGGAGGCCCAAGAGGAGAGACGTGTTAAAATTATGTGGAGGCCCAAGAGGTGAGACGTGTTAAAAATTATGTGGAGGCCCAAGAGGTGAGACGTGTTAAAATTATGTGGAGGCCCAAGAGGTGAGACGTGTTAAAAATTATGTGGAGCCCAAGAGGTGAGACCTGTTAAAAATTATGTGGAGGCCCAAGAGGTGAGACGTGTTAAAAATTATGTGGAGGCCCAAGAGGTGAGACCGTGTTAAACATTTTGTGGAGGCCCAAGAGGTGAGACCTGTTAAACATTTTGTGGAGGCCCAAGAGGTGAGACCTGCTAAACATTTTGTGGAGGCCCAAGAGGTGAGACCTCTTAAAATTATGTGGAGGCCCAAGAGGTGACACCTCTTAAACATTTTGTGGAGGCCCAA